>JAMZAV010000324.1:600000-824860 GCA_024449915.1 Sweltsa coloradensis
CGCAATCCGCTTGCAATTATAGTTGCAAAATAAACAGTAAAAGCTGTCCATCCAATGGGCGTTTCAAAATACCGATCGACAAGTTTTCAAATTTTAGCCCTGTTCACACACTATTCATTGGAGTCAAAAACTATTAAAAACTATTCTATTTCACCAAGAGAGAAGCTCACGTGATACATTTGAGTTACAGACTGTTGTGTGTGTTGTTTCAGACTGTTGTGTGTGTAGACTGTTCTACTTCGGTAGGTCGTCGGATCGATATCAACCTTTAGCAATCTTGACTGATAGTTTCCCCAAGGACTTCCTCAGTCAAAATACAAATTCTGGCTCTACTATACCATTCACATGGCTCAGTGATCCTTTAGTTTATCCCTGCGCAGGTTCAAACACCTGTTCAGGAAGAAAAGTGTGCAGAAAATGAAAGGCTCCAAGCATTGGGTAGTGGGTACACGTAAACGATGACTTTGGAGCCGTCCTAGCAACGGAGCTCATTATAAATAGTATAACAATACCCACAGCTAAAAATCAATTATTTTGCGAGTGCGCCAAGCATAAATACAAATTTATGTTTTAGTTATGTTTGACTTTAATTTCCTTAGACTCCTTTAAGATATAAATTAATAACACTTAAAATGATATGATTAATTAATATTTCCCATTACAACGTCATACTTATAAATCACCATTCACTTTTGGTGCATTGTCTCTATGGACCATGCGAATCAAAAGAGACCGATAATAAATTAATTGCACATGCTAATTATAATAATGGTGATTACGGTGATTAAGTATTAAATATTTGATGGAGAAGCAAGCAGTTTGGACTTGCTAGCCATGCAGACAGATTTGGTTGTGTGAAGTAGACTGGTCCCGGAATAGCCCGAAGGCCTGAATGCGATGCGTTACGTAACGCAAGTGTGCGGTGTCAGGTTTAGGAAGGAAGCGGTGGGAGGAACAGGGAGAGTGAATTGAAAGGAAGAGTGAGAAAGAAACCCCGTTAAGTGAGATATTACAGTAGTTGTCCTCTTGTTGATGTGGTAATAACAAAAGCAATTGTGATGGTGGGCGGTACGTACCCGGTAGGTACCGCTAGGCCACGCTTGCAGCGAAGATAGTGATATAATAAGTAAGCTCAAGCACGTAGTTTGTATGTGTACGCTGACTCGCAATGCAAGGAGCTGGATTTATCGTCTAGCACCACGGATGCAAGTACCATCATTCTCCACCGTGCATTGCTTTGACGCAGTGGATGCCGGATGTAACACAACTGGTTTCAGAAGAGAAATAGGTTCACAAAAAGTAAAACTATTTCACCAATGAATATTTTACTTTTGTGTATTATTGACCAGGAGGAAAATTTATGGATTGTTTAAAAAAAGTATATATAAATAAAGATTGCTTGCTTGTGGTTTGAGAGGATATTTTTGCAACTACTTGACTTATTTTCACGGTGGGTTGTACTTGGGTGGGATGCAGGACCGACATACGTGAACCATGAGGTTGTGAGATCGAGTTCCGAAAGAGGCAGTGATTACTGCACCTGTGTTGCATATCCATGGGTTTTAGCATGTTGTATTATAGGCACTTTGTTACTTCGCTATTTAGAGAATGGATTCACAAATAATCTAATATTATTACAGAGACGTAATTATGAAGATTAAATCGCCGTGTGTGAAATCATAATTATTATTGAGGAGTAGCCTAATTATCAAATCAACCACTGAACCACATTTTACGTTATTGATACCACTGAATTCGCTACTCTCCCCATATGCAGGGCTACAAACTGAATATAGGTTCACGATAACCAATGGGCAATTGCTTTAGAGTTTTCAGAAAAATCCCTTAATTTATTATTTTCCCCGTCCCTTTTTTCCCATCGGCCTCAATGCATTTCAAAATATCTCTTTCATGATTGATCTTATTATATCTTTAATCATTTAAGCACAAAATATGAATATATGTGCAACCTAAGCTGATTTTAGCTAATACATACAATTCTAATCTTATCTTATCATTTTCTCAGTAGTCAGTATTGTTTTTGTTTACACCGAATTTGAATGGGTTTCAATGTGAATTAATCGACGTACTCCACATGAGTTCATCCGTGTGTTCCACTAATTTCGTATAGCTCATTAGTTATCCCCGTTAAAAATAAAAGACTTAATTCTTAGCTGCTAGTAATGGCATCTTGCCACGTATGACGAAGAATGTAATTAAATTAATGAGTGGGAAGAGATTCCTTAATTTTTCTTGATATTCAGGTTTTCTAGAGACGTTTAAATTTAAACCAATTGATCCGCAATACGTCTTCCGGGTTAAACAAAAACAAAAATGAATTGAATGTAAATCCATTGTTTTTTTTTAGAATCTTCTGATTTCTGTGACTTTTTATTATGTCATTCGGATGACTGTTGGGTTTGGCCACTTTAATTGTCCCTCATACAAGTAGCAATTGCAAACAATAAATTGTTTCGTAAATTGTCATTGCTACCAGTTTGGTGGACAGACAGGTAATGCAAAGAAGGCAATACAAGAATACTTGTACTGCTAGTACGTCTTCAAGACAATGCCACTTTACAAGACGGGTCGACGCGATTATCTGAAGCTTAATAACTAGTTAGCTTTCGGCACGAGCACAATCAACTTGTGGTGCAGGATTCCAAGTGCGGAATGCTTCAAGCTAGGTAATGACAATTAGAAAGAGATTGGTGACATACGCCCCAGGAGAGTCGAGAGTTAAGGGGGGGAGGGGATATTATTTTAACCAGGAGCTCACTAGAGTTTGGGCTTTGGGGGGGGGGGGGGCGCAAATCCAGCAGTGGCAAATAAAAAAAAAATCGCAAGGGGAGGGGGGCTTTAGTGACAGTGCGTATATTAGGAATTCATAAAGAGAACCCCCCGTTCAACCAATTAATTCATTGATGTATCCCGAAGGCTAAGTGGGGGCCCCCCAGAAAAATTCTCCTTCAATGTCATTTTGGTGAAAATCTGTGCGTCTTAGAGCATCACAATGATCAATTTTTGTATCTTCTAAAATCCTCTTTTTAATCTAAAAATTCTCTCCTTCGAGGTCATTTTGGTGAAAATCTATGCCTTTTAAACTTTAGAGGATTACCAACTGTGGGTTGTTAATCGGGTAAAAAAAAAAACGAGGATATTATTGGGGGGGGGGGCGCGGATTGTGATCGTGGGGCCCCCCCAAAACCCCCTAGTGACCACTGATTTTGTCTCGTCTACGGGGAACTTCATTATACCCGGCACCTCCAGCAATAAGGATTGTACTCTGTAGGGAGACGTTGTATAATAAGCGTAAACTTAGCTTCCTATGTACCCGCGCTTGTCTGAATTTTCTATAACCATACTCAGACAACTGAAGACTGTCTTACAGGATGTCTGTCCTACAGCAGGCATTTCTTCAACAATTTGTATTACAAGTATGAAAAATGTATTTGTGGTCATCCTGTCCACTCATATTCTCTTTATCCTTACCCCAACCTAATTTCGCAAAACTTCGCGGATAGTTTGGGTCGGTGACCGTTACGGAAAGAGCTAAAAATAAAATTATCGTGGGAAACCTGTTATAGGGTGCAATTAGCCCCTCTTCAGGTGAACTAGGTATGTGCGGAAAGGAAATTGTGAAGGGATGTCCGAAGGCTGTTTAAGAGGACTCAATCCCTGAGGAAAACCTCGGGAAAAAGGATTGCCGGTCTCGACGGGATTTGAACCCGGGACTTCCCGAATCAGAGTCGAGCGCTTGGCGCCCGAGCCAACACTGTCGGTGGAAAGAGCTTTCTCGGGTAGGTCAAGGGTTCAACTTCCAGCACCGACATCCTGACTGAAGAATTTCCAACCCTCGGACATTTTTTCCCAACTATCTAAAACGGCTAAAGTTGCAAATGATAGATAAAGAGTAACAATAGTTATTCCTCATACACAACGTATTTATTATAATGATATACTGAACGAAATCGAAAGAGTATAAAGGGGGGTGTAGGTATCAGAAGGGTCGATTAAGATATAATTTGCGTAGTAAGAAATATATAAATTGTAATTATGTCTTCATTTGCTTTGTTTGCATTAAATCGTGGGTAATATTTCCTCAGTACTGCGTTGCTGTGATACAAGAGATTTGACAAGTACTGGATGGCAAAGTAATGGTTGGCAGTAGATAAATCGTTAGTACATTGGATCAACTTTTCAATTGCAGACAGTAAGTATTGCAGACAAATCTTCAAACTTTCAGGCAGTTACAATCAAAATCTTTAAATTGGTCTTCAGTTTATTCAAGGAATTAAAAACAACAAATCCGAAGTACGCCATCGAAATCTATAATTTTAATTCAATTATTTTCCAAACCCGATTTCCATTGCAAACTGATTATAATTGCCACATGCTAACCTTCCTTACTCAAAATAATAAAACAAAGTTAATATAATCATATACAGAAAACTGGTCAAAATGTGCTAATATTAAATTATAGTGATAACCCAAAAGCAGGATTTAAAGAAGGATCATGTTCTCTGTTATAAGAATAAAAGATAATTTTGCTGCTAAAACCAACTTTATAGTATTATTTTTAACTATTCACTAATGGGTACTCAAACCATTATTATTCAACGCGGTATTTCAAGACCAGCCAGTGATCTTGTTTAAAACGGCAGGCTTTACACATAGGTACTTTTTTTTACAAGTACCGGTACATTAAAAACGAACGTGTTTTAAAGAAAATGTAAACGCATACAGTTGAAGCTGCCAATATCTTTTTTTTTTAATTTCAAGTATGACGAATTTATTTGAAGTTCTTCTCTTCATTCGGCAGAGGTGTAATAGTACCTCTCTAAACTAGAAAACTTGGGTACCTCGAATAATGAGGTAGAAAATAGGAACCACGTGTTAAAATCCAAAACTTTGTTTTGACCTCATTGTTGTGTAGACTTAAAAATAAAACAAAATCGTTTGGATCATATTTGTAAGTAATATATTTTAACACTGTCGGATATTTTGTTCAATCGAAATAGTCTAAAACTAGGAAACGCTCAGTTGGACGCGTTGATAAGCGAGCACGTGCTATAGCTAGACCCACAATGCACATTTTTTTAAATTTTAAAATTTGCGACGTTCGCTGTCCACAGGGCCATGTTTCCGATATTATTATTATTGCCAAGGTATTTAAGTAAACCCGTATGTAAATCTTTACTTTATGGATAAAATCCACCGCCATCTAGAGGACCTTGACTCATTGGGAAAAATATTTAAACTCTTTGGTGACAAATAATAGACTGCTTCCTCGAAAGTATTTTGATATTCTATGGTCAGTGCATTAGAAAAGTTCGCGCGTCAATCGTTGAAGGCACTGTTACTTTTGTTATAAAGTAATTTGCATCTACACCAACTTATGTATAAATATCACAATGTAAACCATTTTCGTGACCGCGGAATTTCAAGAAGTGATTTTTGGCTTACACACAGGTACTTTTTTTTCGTACCGGTAGTTAAAAAAAAACTTTCAAAAATGTAACCTTTAATGCCAACTTTTTTAACTTTTGTATACGATTTTTGCCACCAAAGTAATGGACCTTCAATCGAAAACTAACTCGGATGGGTAAAATTAGAACCCGAATCCGAAACTTCCGTTGAACGTCATTGTGGAGACTACAAACAAAAAAAAACAAAATCGGTGACAAATTTTTTTCACGCGGAAGTCAATCGGAAACTGTCGCTAAGCATGAAAGGATTTGTATAGTTAGATTGGATGGATTCATCTTAAAATATTGGTACTGTCCGCGGTGGCACATACGATTAATGCGCTGGTTCTAAGAGTATGGCTCTACGAGGATGTGGGTTCGACTCCAAAATAAGGCATGGGTTTTTCGTGATCGTCCTTGATCGTCATCTATCACCAATCAATGCAATCATCGTCTCGAATAGCCTTAGTGCATTCATCTAAGATGTCAAGCAACACAAATCATCATTTAAAAATGATGGTGGTATGAGCAAGGGTGCGTATGCGTGTACGTTTTTACTTAATATGTGCCTGCAGCTAGGATTATGGATTTATGGTATTGCTGAGCAATAACTCTTCTTTTTAATACCACTCATTAAATCTAAAATAAAACAAGCCAACTTTGAGGATAATAAGGGGCACACGCTTGCTATTTTGCTTTCATTCCATCTACTATTCCTTGAAAAGTCGGCACACGGGCTTTAATTCTACTAGTGAGAGGCAGCCCATTTTATTACCGACCTCAGAAGCTATTACCTAACCTTGATTATACGGCTATATAGATTAGCCCGAAAAAATATATAATGTAGTTACAGAAGAAAATATGGAACACGTAACACATCATTGTTCAAGTTGTGCAAGAAAATAGAATTGGAGTTTTATGTTATGTACAAAATACATAATTTATAAAACAAATCATATTTATAAACATTTTATGTTAAAGGAGCTATTACTGAATCTAGATCCCAATGAAAACACTAAAATGGTCATTACGCAAAAATATGCTTTCAGAAATTAATTCTTCTCTTGGTAATCATCATTTTTTACCGAACCACTTGCCTTAATTACAAAAACAAAACGTACGGGATTTACAGAAAAGATGGCCGAGTACGTCAATGACACCCAATATTTTTTTTCCAAAATCCTCCAAGGTCACGGGGCTCAAAGATCGTCCGCACGCTATTTCTTATGTGAGATCTTATTGGACCTAGATTGAAAATTACTTTAAGTTTGGCAATATTTTTTCGAGTAACGTTGAACCCAATATTTTTCTGTTTCTTTGTAAATTCATAACTAGTATAGTTAGTCTAAATTAAACATATTTCTTGAGTTAAGCAGGTGAATAATACCCTTTTAACTTTAAAGAAATATACCAATGGTAAAAACGATCATACTTTTTATATATTGGACACAAACAGATTCTCAGTAGTGTTTAGGTGTTTTGTTTTACGAGTGTACTAAAATCGGTGAACGTAGTTGGCCAAAGTAATGTAGAGTAGCGAAGATTCATTGCATCGTTGTTAGTATAAGAAGGCAAATTGGAGTCCGCGGCTTCCTCCATTCGGTATTCTATTTTATTGGCTTCCAAACAATGTAAGTGCTCTGGTTCTTATGCGTCTGGTCGATAAACTCAAAGTGTTTATCTCAGGCAGCTAAAGTAACGCGTACCAAGCTGGCGATAAGCGATAAAATCTGCAATCAAACAAACAATAAAAAATCTCTGAATATATTTATGATCAATTAACATTTGATTGTATTCAACATTAAAAGAATTCACAATAAGATCAGATAAAAAGTCAACAGAGTTCTAAAATGATATTGGTGTTTGCGTTTACTTTATTTGTTTTATCCACTCTGGTGAATTCAATAATTGTAAATTTTGTGATGTGATTTCTACCCAAAATAACGAACTACATTTTTGAAGATTCATAATCAAATATATTACACAAATGCACTGAAGGTCTATGCCTCCGATTTAAATTCTTAGCAGATTGACACGTATACCTTCCTGTACGTTAACATTTTCGTTAGAGATTAAGGTAAAAAATATGGAAATCCGTTATTTCTTAAATTTAACTGCAGATATTGTAAAATGTGTATAAATTTGTAATGCAATCCCAAACAGGCGCCTGTGATGATAAAAATATGTGAAACATTGCATTTATTAGGGAGGTCAGTAATGTTACCCCCCCCCCCTTACCCACAGCGTATAGCAATGCCTTCTGAATAGGGGGTCAAGATAGAAAGATAATCGTCTTTATTGTCTAGGCAAGATTATGGACAGCTAGGCCTTTTCTTCCATCCAACCTAGTCTTTTACTAAATATATATTTACAGAATTGTTTCTGGATACAATTATCAGTCACTATTTACAAGAAAAATATTGAGAGATATTAAATTTACATTATTGTAGTCCATACATATACATTTTACACAAATATACTCTCATTCATACTATAATTATTAAGTGAGTCGTCTACAAAAGTTAGAGGATAGAGAGTTAAACTTGTCATCTGGAGGGAGAGGGGGGGGGGAGGGGCAATGTTTATCCTAGTATGTATGCTCCATGATAAATCTGGCACGAATGTATTTCATCCTCAATCATTCATCTGTTTTGTGTTGGGCTATCAAAATCCTTCCATAGAGTGAATGTGCGTGCATAGGTGAATGAGAATTATTCTACAAAGTGTATTAATTATAATTTATCAATATAACATTAAACACAAAATATCGGTATATAGGTAAAGTGACGATAAAACGAGTATTTACATATATTTTATAGCATAGACGAGTATACATCATGTACTAATAAACCTTGCACATTTTAAGGACTATGTGATTGTGTTTTAGTGGCCGTCTCGTTACTTTTGAAAAACACCCGTTTCAATTTCACTTCTGCTTAATTAATACATAACATATTTTAAATCAAATTGAAATTATTTTGGTTCGTTTTTATGCTTGTAATTTGTGTCTCCATAATTCCATCTGCGAAAATTATTATAGTCCATGAAAGTTGTATGCAAATTAGTGGTTCAGGCTAAACAAGTACGTTAGTTGTATATTACAGCAAGTACAAATTGCAGAACGCAAATGATATAACATCGTCGAAAAGATGTTTCGATTGGAGTACTTCTCTCGTTCAAATAAATGTACGCAGAGCCTATAAACTGCATTGCAATATAATGGCAAAATACCAAACAGGTCCAAGGCAGGTAACCTCTTGTGAGATCTAAATGCATATTTGTCACCATGTAAGCTAGTTAGTTACGAGTATAAAGGTTAAATAAAACAAATTCAATGATGTTCTTTATCCTTACAGCTTAAGAGACTTGACGTAGAAAATTAAAACAGGCAACTACTAAACAAGTTCTTAAAGATGCAAATCTAACACGGAAAACTTAAAACAGTAATACAAGGCTTTAGTTTTTCATTGATATTAATTGTGATAAGACTGAAAGACCCCCATAAAACGTACCCGAATCTAAGACATAAAGTTTGCCTATTATCAGGATCAGCAAGAAACATGTCATAGACATCCTGTTTTCACTACCACAGTTCAATGGCAGTGATGCTACTTGAAGAAAAAGATAAACTTGCAGTTTCACGTACGAGTAATAGCGCCAACTGCATTGTTTATGTTTGCGGTGGGTTATTTTAGAGCACACTAGTTGTTGATTTCAAGCCTTATTTTGTTAATAATTAACCTCAAAGAGTCAAATTTGAGTAGTACATACTTCAGTTATAGTTTTTTGTAATAGGTCACTTCTAGGATAATATCTGTTTTTGCCTAGTTTGTCGAGGAATATTTTTCCATGGTAAAAAAATTTATACTACAATTTTAACAGTTAGATAAAAATATAAAACGAATCAAAATACACGTTACCTAAAATGAAATGAATAATTGGATATGCTTGAGAAATGATCATACATGGATATACATAATAAAATACAACATTTGCAAAATCTGAAAACTGATTGCAGACAGCTCTGTGGTTTTGTTAGAACAATATAATTCAAGAATAGATATTCAAATGTATTAATCGGTGCGGTTTGTATAAGATATGCATTTAATTAATTAAATATATCAAATAAAAAACTTAATTACCATCACATTACACTATTTTTTCGGAGAGACTATAGTACTCCCAAAATCACAGAGCTGTCTGCAATCAGTTTTTTGATATTTTGCATCGTTCTCGAGATATCACGAAAAAACTGCAATTTTGAGTGGTTTTAATTTCGCGACTACGTCCAAACAGACGCAGTCCCAGCATTTGCTTAAGACTGAGGCTAATCTTCGAAAAATCCCATTTAGTCAGGATTGTCAGTGGCTTGTATTGAACGGCAACCTCACGAACAAAAATGGGAACCCGTAAAGTTTCGAAAATTAAGATTTCAAACTACGATATGTTGCAGGAATACGATGTCACTAACAACAGTTCTATAGTCACGCGCGGCAATCAGTGTTACAGACTCGGTAACACTAGGCATTGCAATTTTTCTTACGCCGGTACCAATAAGCCTACAATCGCCGAAAAGTGTCAGGGGAAAAATGTTGTTGAATACAAGATTTTAAAGCTTCATCTCCCCAAATATTTGAAAGTTCGTAGAGACAAGACGAGAGTAACAATAACGTTCGCAGAAAATTGAATACCAAATATATTTTGTATACGCCTGTCCTTAGTTACTCAGTAATCATATACTGGATGTATGACTCAAGTTAAAAGCAATAAGAACAGTTTCCGTCTTGTCAGAAGACTATAAATGTTAACATGCCCGAAACTTAACGTTAACGCCTATAAGAAAACGTCAATTTTGTCGTAAGACCATTTCACTGCAATGTATGTGTATGTACTAATGTTGATACCTACAAATGTTGGTACCTTTGTATTTTCTTGATTGCCAAGTTCCTAAACTGTGTGCGTCCGCAACATGCCAAACTCACGGACAAGTTTCATACCACATAACTCGACATTATACGCATTGCTGACAATTCTCGCGTCTTCATAAGATTAATTTTCTTCCCGGCTGCCAGTATGTTTACAAGTTAATTAATTGTTACAAAACGTTAACATTCGCTAACTTAAGGCCTACTTAGAATTTCACGGTGCATTGAACTGGCCTGCTGAATGATTTCTTGTTATATTAAAGTAACATTAACAGATTTTTTGTTTGTATGATGCCTTAGGTGCAATTCAGTCAGCACATTACACAAATTGTAATTATATAACAAACCTGAATTTAAAGAAAAAGTGCATATTATGGTAATGCTCGATTCAGAAGCTATTGCTTCCTTGTTAATGTGTACGAAGCTTCAAATTTTAATTTATTTTCGACAGTTAATAATTAATGTATGTGGCAGATTAGTTAACCTAAGATTACTATAAGTAATCTGTGTTGTATTTTAGTAGGGAAAGTGCAATTGGTTCCTCCATGCTATATTTTCGCTTTAGTATTATACTTTAGTACACTTTAGTATTGACAACAGAGGTGTTGAAAACATTACATTCTTTTTAGTACATTTTTGTTGCAAAACGGTGCCAATATGAAGGGAGATTTCTTGATATTTACCATTTTTTTAATTTTACAACATCCAAAATCATCCAAATCTATGTTATTTCTTCATTAATTCAGGTGTATTTTGGCGTTATGGAAATGGTTACGGTGAACGTGGCATAAAGTTTGCCCCAAAAATTTAATAACCAGCAAAACAAATAATTGTTTTACTACGGTCATTCTTAATAATTCGTTGCTATCTAAAACTCGGCAGTTCTTGTAAACATACATCTAGGATAATGGAGATATCAGTGTCTATCCACCAGATCTGAATTTTACCACGAAAAGAAACATCCTTGGAAAGATAAAATCCCTGGAAATATTAAGCCTCTAAAATTTAGACTTTTTTGCTAAATTTATAGCCTTTAGTAAATGCCTTAAAGAGATGACAGTAATAACAGTAATCAACCCTCTTCATGTTAGTTTGAATGTAAAGTAGAAGGTAGCTGATATTAATCAGTAATTAATGCTACTTGTGAAGGGTGAAGGGTTGATCCTTTGATTTATAATCTTACTCCATACCTCAAGTGCAATCCATTTCAAAAACACATGCCCATCAAAGAGATTATAAGAGTAACAACAATAGCAGCATCAAGTAAACATCATCGTCCCCGAATAGGTCTCCTTGATCTATACACCTGCTAGAACCGCAGCTCGTTTGTAGAACGCAAGCCTCTGCTTCGGGAGGTCACCGTTTGAAGCCAGCCACTTGCCATTCCTGACTGTAAGTTGTGTTTAAGTTTATAAGCAAATGCTAGGGATTGGTAGCCCTTGGACAATTCCTATAATCTACCCTTCACCATTTACTTCGATTTAGTCACCTAAAGAGGGGCAATGGTATAACTGTGAAATTTTAATAAAATGTAATAACAATAGGTGCGGCACTTAAAAATCGAAGAAAAATCATAATTTTGTTACATTATATATAATTAGTATTAAATCGGTCAAAATGTTTAGTAATCACTAATCAGTAATTAATAACAGTGTACACAGCCAGATACAAGTGCAGGTATAGATAAGATGGCCTGTTTGAGTTTTCATTTTTGATAACGGATAATCGCGACGCTTAAGATGTGTGTGTGATTCTCATTAGCTCGTGCCCGAGTCTCAATTATTAGTTTCTCTAACAAGTCCAGCTAAAAAACAAAAACACATTTAATTTATTACTTTATGTTGAAGATTTACGGCTAGTGCAAATGGCAGGAGAGGAGTCGAGTGTTCATCTGAACAATTTGTCGGACACAATTTGCATAATGAAATTGCCTTCGATTCTACTCAAAGGTATAATTATTAGCACTGATTACCGACTGAAAATAAAACTCCATTATGGCGAGTTGACTTTTAAATGGTTCAAGGTTTGAGGTAGGCTTAAGGCGGCTTGTACTATAGACTGTATTATAATTCGTCGATATTTTTGATGAGTTGTTTTCGATTTCGCCTGCGGTGTACTTGAGATTTCAGGATCTGACTATACTAGGCCAGGGGACCGAATAGAGTCCTCACGCCACACACTATGCAGTGCCCCCAAGAGAAGTACGTTCCACCACAATAATCACACATT
The DNA here is from genome assembly GCA_024449915.1 of Sweltsa coloradensis. Lineage (NCBI taxonomy): Eukaryota > Metazoa > Arthropoda > Insecta > Plecoptera > Chloroperlidae > Sweltsa > Sweltsa coloradensis. The sequence continues at coordinate 612,623 of JAMZAV010000324.1, forward strand.
TATTTTTATTTTCTTCTGCTTCTTCTGCGATTATTTTTTACTTTTCCCTAGCTGGTATTTTTGTGAACTGATAAAATAAAAATCACTTCAGATGAAGAGTTGTCATCTAGACAAAACAAATGTACGCATTATTGCTCAAATTTAATTGAAACCGAAATTACGACTTTTAATGACACTTTTTAATTACAGAAACTAATTGTTGGTTATAGATAAGCTCGCCTATGTGTCCATCCGTCCGTCTGTGCGTAAGTGTCTCGTCTCACGATAAAGACCATCACCTTGACCTCTGATTGACATGATTTTTGTTAGCATTTCCCTGCAACAAGTATGAAATAGAATGCTTTAGTGATCTTGGGGGTTGGCGAGACGAAGCTTACTCCCCACAGTTAGAATATTTACGTACTCGGCACCTCCACCATAAAGGAAGGCTGAAACAAGCGTGGAAGTTAACAATAAGCTTCGCTTCTAGTTTTGGGTACTCCCGTATCCGTGCTTGTAACTATACCCGATCAAGATATCGTATTTTATAAAAACCACAAAGAATAATAGGCAAAAGTTTCTTGTGATTCCCCCTTAATCATTACAGATTGGCTCTCAATTGCCGACTCCAAAAAAGTGTTGAATTTAACATGAAGCTTCAAAGAGCACTCGAGTCGGACGGTTCGGTTTAGATTTTTTTTAAATCATCGAAACCAGTGAAGAGATAAGTCCAATTTGTTTAATGTTGCATACAGAGAAGACGCGCTCGAACGGGTCGGTGGTCATGCTCTATGCTCTTACGGCGTTACAAGTTTACCACCAAACAAGAAATACACTTTTAGAAATAAATCTGTGACTTACTGAGGAATCAAATAGTTCCTGGAAAATGCTCGGTATTGAAAAAGAGAGTAATACAAATTGATAATTTTAAATGTTAGATACAGATGTCAGCCAGCGTGTTGTGCGTATTGAATATTAGTTCCGACAGTGGCAGCTCTTGACTTTGATTCAGGAGGTCGCAGGATCGATTCTAGGTACCGGAAATCCTGACTAAGGACGTTTTTATTTTAATCACAATGCGAAAGCGAAATCTGGGATTGATTCCAGTAAAAATATTACCTCCCAACCTCTTCCTAGGTTTCTAGTTATCGTATAACCTAGACAGATTCCATAAGAAAACTGTACTGAACGAGCGGTGTCTAGTTTTGTTTACTTAAATTTAGATTCAAAATTTACTACAATACATGGTAGTATAACTTTCATTTTCAAGAAATGATAAACCCAAGTTTTTACGTAATAAAAGGCAAATTAACTTACCAAAGCACTTGAACATAATGAAAATTAATTATTTGATTATGATCAGTTAATAATTTCCAAAAAGAACTCGATTTGAACCCACTCCTAGCCCCCTAACCACTGCAAACGACTTTCCATTTCTTGCAGAACATTGGCACTGTATATGAGGTGCGCAATTACACACTACCCAAAGACAATGACTTTATGTTCTCCTCACCTCTATTGCAACCTCTTTCAGATCGTTCGAGTTTTTACCGTATCACCAAGGTTGGTCATGCTAAGTATTTCAAGAATAAAATACGTATGTAAATGTGTTATGTAGATCTCCATGGCTTGATCTCTTCATCTACCCCTTGCCGACCAATACATTATCCGTGAGCTGTTACCCTATCTCGGCTCTATCGGGAAACAACCATTTTGATCTTATTTCAAGCGGCTGGGATATCGAATAGCTGCTTATCTCTAGAATTTACAAGCGCGGCTCTTTCTTCTGTACAAGATCTCATCTTTATCACATCGCAGTTAGATTGCAGGATCGGGTGAATAAATCCATGTATTTTACTGCACAACAATACCGACGCTCCTCCTCAAGTAATTCAGATGTCACTTATGTTTTGTTTTTTGTTTCCTTTCAACTCTTTATAAGCAAAGATAATCTTGTGCTCCATTCATGCGAAATGTAATTGGTGTATCTGTTATTGGAGGAATTGTGCATGCGTACGTTTCGATTGGTTGCCTATAGCTATAGCTGATGGAGCGCAGCTCATGAGCTTACACTGAAGAATATTTTGTATTTGTGAAAAATTCCTACCACTGACAATCCTAGCTATATTACTCACATAACTCGATTGAAAAAATCATCAAAATCATGAAATGTTGCTTACATAAAATACTTAAAATTAATTATACGAAAATCAATCCTGAAAAAAATTCATCTGCTGTTTTTGTTATTGTAAAGTTACAATTAGTTTCGTAAAATTGCCAATTTCAGCAGGTTATCCCCCCATTTCCTCCGCCTTCATATCGCGCGCACGTTGTGCCATAGGGCCTACCACATGAGATTCTCACCTGGTCATTACTATTAAGTAATATGTTATAATCATTAGTAGTTACCATTGAGATATAATTCGTCCTCAGTAACCCCCCTCCTCCCGAGAGAAACGCAATTCGGATGTATATGAAATTTAAACTAAGAAAGATTTCCAATTCGATCACTGGTGAAATGTATTTTTCATGTTGGTGCTTGAAAGGGTTAGCTGAAAAAAGAACACATGTGGCAATGGTTTCCAATATGGCAGACAAGACATATTTCAGTAGGCCTCCAAGGGGGAGCCAGGTAGCTCACGACTTCTGTTTACTATATTTTAGAGGAAGTGAAACTACCTGATTCACAAATCTGTTGCAAAAGCAGAATCCTCAAAGAGCCATTTCAAGTTTTTATCTAAGTTTTTGTTATGGAAAGGTTATTGGCCTATACTCTCAGTTGTAAATTTCAACAATTATATATACCATATTGTTTTCCATAGTGTTGCTAAACTTTGCAAACAAATCTCATTGTTACCATTCAAATCGAATCAAATCAGAAAAGAAATGATGATGTTAAAGACGATTTAAGACGGTATTAGATTTTTAGGGTCCCTGCTCTCAAGATATATAAAAACTACCTTGGAACTGTTTGTTACATTTATAAAAAAATTATTTGCTTCTACAAAAAGTATTATAATTTTGTTTTGATTAATAATGCTATAAAATGAACACGTGGACAGTGAATGTGCATAACAAACGAAATAATAACAACAATGCAAAAAATAAAATGTGCATGTTTTCATACAAAGAGGCAACTAGCTTAATGTATGCACCCTACAAATCGTATCTTCCTGTGTATCGACATTGTTTTGCAGGCACAGATGTTGTTGCTGTATACGATCACGAACACGTGCACCAAATTATACCTAAAATAATTCTTATTCGAGAAATAAGAGGGATTTAATGATGTTCACATCTTTGATCTAATCGCAGGTATTAGGGAGCGAGGCTACCCTATATGAATCACTTTTCTGTACGTCCGTCTGTGCGCGTGTCACGTCTGTCACGTGTGGCTCGTTGGTCTTCGTGTGTGACTCGTTGGTCTTGTGGTTAGCGTACCTGCTTTCAATGCAGAAGGTCCAGGGTTCGATTCCTGCGAAAGTCAGAAGTTTTTTAACTTCTGATTTGGACTTAAGTCCATCAGTTCTTGTTTTAGGAGTTCGTAAACGGTGACTTTGGAGCCGTCCTAGCAACGAAGCACACAATTAATTCAGAGTTGTTCTGAATCGGCCTTGTTGATTCTGGCGTTGATTCGCGGGTGTTCGCACTGTCCATACCACAGATTGCTATATTTTCGATTCAAAATATCGATCTTTGGTTGGTTATCGCTCACTCGTCGATTGCGTCGGGGCCTACAGGGTTGACTTGGTCGCTTTGATTTACTGTCCCCCACTGAAAATCAGTTATATAACTGAGTGGGTAGACTCTAAATACAATTTATTTATTTATTTATTTATTTATTTATTTTATTTATTTATAAAAACCCGAACTCGACCACAGATTGACATTGGGTGATATTGCGATTGCCCTTCAACAAGAATGACACAGATTGTTGTCACAGCTTGGTGTCAGACAGTGGGACTAACCATTTTAAAGTTTTTTTTCTGGCACCTCCACCAAGGGTTTCAATGAACGATACGAGTTAATTTGTTTGTTTTTCTTCGACAATATGTTAAATAGGTCTAACGGTAGCTTATCGAGCCGCCACCGGCAATCCTGACTGAAAGTTTCCGAGATAATGCGACCTCCCTCGGACATTGCCAATACGATGTTGCAATTGTTTCCATTGGTTAAATTGGTTTTCATAAACAATTGGAATTTATGTTAGTATAATCGTGTATGAAGAGCTGTAAATATTGAAAAACCCTTTGATTGTATTTATATCTCTTCTATATGCATTCTTTTCATTCCCTGTCGGGTTGAATTTTGTAATTTCTGGATTGTATAAAATATGATGTATTAGCAGTGAGTATCCTATATTTCGTTTTGAGTAATATTGATCATAAATTCGGTATACATATATTTATGATAACGCGAACAAATATCAAATTTTACTAAAAAAAATGTTTTTCCATGTCTATCGATGATTTTAATTTGCCTCTAGAGACGCTTTTGAGGCAAAAATTGAATTGTATTTGTTTTAAACGAAATTACATGACATCATTTGCAGGGCGCGAAAGTTGCCCTTATTCAATGTTCAAGAAATCCACCACATTTAGTGTTTTTATCAAAGAAAAAATAGACAATAAAGAGTACAAAATGTTCAGAGGATTAAAAAAATAATTAATGCTTAATATTCAAAACAATTTATTCCACATCTTTACCTAAACATAATTAGTAGATAATTAGGGTCCTAGGGGCAAGATGGTTTCTTGCGAAAACTAGTTAAATGTAAACTATAAAAGAAGGGGAAAGGGAATTAAGTTATAGAAAATTAAGTACAAATTCTGATAAGAGTGTGCAGTATTACGCCACAGATGCGGGATGCACTGAGATCTGAGAATGTGTGGCTGTAGGAGTATGGCGCTACACCTGGAGGACTTTGATGGGATGGCGCAGACAGCATACCTGAATTTGGTCAGATTGCCCGTAGACATAAATAAACCACACAAAAAAAGCACTCACCAATTATTGTAGTAAGGAGACGGCTTCTCACTCACAATAACAATACACCCGAAGAAGGCGGGGACGAAACGTCTGCTGGGATTAGTTTTCTGTTGCTTTTGTCTTCCCTTTGCTGAGTCCGATTAGGCAAAGATTTGTAAGCAATGATCATGCGTTCTAGGTTCGAAGCCCTGATAGGGCATGAATATTAGTTTTAAATAATCTTTTAATATTGCCCATTTTTAGTATCGATTATACAAAAATATCGACTATAAAACCCAAAACAGGGTACGTAAATGTGTATAATATGCATCCGCAAACGTGTATAGTTTGGAAGAGAGTATTGTTGTTTTTAATCTATAGTACTTCAATTGTTATTTGTTTTTGATTTATGTTTTCCAAATGATATAAATCAGAACTCCACAGTCGACTAGCGATCGGATTTTTAAGTAAAGTATTCGCTGGTTTTTCACGATTTACTCGTGAAGAACGTCAGCACCGGTAAGATAAGGCTTCAATTAACAGTTTTTAGCTGATATCTATCACCATGTCTTATAAGAATCATAAATGTGAATTTTCCATCGCAGTGTTTAGCCTGGAATCTTTGCAATGTACAGTTACGTAATAATGTCACTTGACGACCATCTCAAACCACCTCAGCTATCAATTAGGAAAAAAGTGCATTATATTTGTAGATTATTTATAATACAATACCAAACGAATTCAAAAGATACTGCATCTCATTTTAGGCATTCATAACATTTTTTTTTTACATTTGACGCCAATTAGTTTTGATTGTGTTATAGAGTGCGATCTAGCCAACCAGCCACTCGCCTCCTGATGTGTGGTCAAAAGCTAGCTGGATGCAACATCTGCTCTGACGCGCGCCGGCGAGGCTGGGTGGACGTCGACCAGCCAAGCAGGGTACTCGGGCGCGTGCCGATAGCCGTAGGGGGGGGGGGGGGGGGGGGGGGGGGCACACCATCCTCCCTTTCAAACCCTTTTATATGAATATCATTCCCTCCGAACTCATCTCTTTGTCTGGCTGCACGGGCTCGCTATCAGCTGGGAGCAAGCAGGATGATGCTGCTCTTCTAGCTACTACCGCACGATCTTGCAGCGACTGCGAGGCTTGTGCTCGGAAAATAATAATGAGGGTTTGACCGATAGAAATATAGCTAACACTAACATACGAGGGTCTTATTTGGGAGGTTGCAGGTTACATAATGAAACTTGCAGAGATGGCATATTATTATGGTGATGCCTAAGACGAAGACGAAGACGAAGACGAAGACGAAGACGAAGACGAAGACGAAGACGAAGACGAAGACGAAGACGAAGACGAAGACGAAGACCGAAGACGAAGACGAAGAAATGTTTTAAACGAAATTGATGTGTTTAAATTCATTGTTGTTGTAATATTACTATTTCATATATTTAATTAACTGTAGTTCATTGTTGTGGCTGCATCTATGTAATTAGATTAATTTAGTTGTCCTCCTTTGTAAATCAGTTTTTCAACTGAATAGGATGTACGTTAAATAAATAAAAATTAAAATAAATAAAGACGAAGACGAAGACGACGATGACCACGGACAACGATGCTGATTGTGATACTTATTTATCATGAAGATCAAAATTTAATTTGTTTATTTAGTTGTCCTCCTTTGTAAATCAGTTTTTTAACTGAATAGGATAGACTTTAATTTACTAAATCAAATAAATAAATAAAATGTGAAAATATAACATGGTGCAAGGTGGTGCAAGCTGCCAGCCTGCCACGGTAAGTCCTACACCGACTTGACCTGCTAAAAGGTTGAGTAAACAAAACACCCTCCCCCCTCTCGTACAACAAGTAACGGTCGGCGACCATCCGCCTACCTCTTTTTCCAATCACGCAGCTGTTGCGATTATCATTCTGTCCAACCGCCATCTTCCATCACATCCCCATCAGATCCTATCTCTACCAATAACAGAATCACCGTTCACCATTACTTTTCCCCCAATAACAATAGGTCACTATTACTGTACCACTACCATTAAATACTGCATCACCAGCACTGTTCCCCAATCCCAACAACAGTACGCCAACAATGTGCCCTGATAGTGATAACAACAACGTCCCACGATACAGATCGAGCGTAATAACGCGATTAGGTATACTTTGTATTTGGTTTGGTACACAACAAACACAAGCATTTTGGTAGACCTAGATAGGATAGCTAAAAACAATACAGTTAGGGCGCTAACCCGAAGCGTTTTACACTACGAGAATTACGGTTCGAATGCTGCCTAACTGATTTTTTTTGCAATCGTCTTTCATCGTCATCTATTATAAAAATAAATTAAATCAATTAAACTTGGGCCAAATTTTGGTATCACTAAATAATAAATATACATATACAAGCAGGAACATAGAGCATTTGATTTGTATTTTCATCAATTATTGTATAATTTACTTATATAGACAAGGCCGCTTCGCTAACGTTTTTCCAGTCGCGTTGATGGATGAGCATTTATGGTTGATTATCGGCCCAAATATCACGAAAATATTATATAAAAAATCGTGGAAAAATAGTAAAAATACGATTTCTATGAGAAATATTTATTCAAAAGTTCAAATGTCTCTAAAATAAAAGCATATATATATAATTTGAGTGATTGTAAACAATCCCATAAAGTTTCATCAAGATCGGAGTAGCCGTTTGCCCGGTCGCGGGCCAAATATCACGAAAATATCTCATTGAAAATCGAAAAACATCGCAAAAGTACGAAAATCATAAGAAATATTTAATCGATTGTACCCAAAACAGTGGGTCCCCTTAAATTTTCATCAAGATTGCATATGCTGTTTGCTGGGGTCAGTGAAATTGAAGTCTTCGCTTCGCTCATCCAAATAGTTTCGTGTATGTTACGTATGTGTGTATACACGTGTACCTCACACGGACGTTCTGTTTTGTGTTATCAACTACCTCGGCTTTCTGAGAAGCGAGGCTTGGATGGTGACGTGATTGTTTTGAAGAAGTCAAGTACAAGTGTTTCATGTAACATTTGCATGGCTCGTTGGTCTAGAGGTATGATTCTCGCTTAGGGTGCGAGAGGTCCCGGGTTCAAATCCCGGACGAGCCCTCTTTTTTATTTCTCGCGAACGAATATTATCAGGTGATATTTTGGTTGATGAGAAGTTATTTGTAGGATTATAGATGCCACTGTACTTAATTTATTAATAACGTATTGAGCATAATCAAGATCTCTGTAAGCTGCACAAGGCTAATTAATTATGAGGAATTGATCGTGAAGGTGTTGGGCAGGGACTATGATACGTTGGACAAATGCGGAACAAATGCAGGATAAAAATTAAGGACCAATTAATAATATGAAGTAAAAAAATCGTCTCTATAAAACATATTCTGTCGGTAGACCATTCAAAAATAATTTATAATTTCAAGATTTATGAGAACGATTTTAGCAGAATCCTGAGATGTCCAGAGTTCATGACCTGTACAAGCCAACCTGTCTTTTCCATAATTCTATATTGTTGAAATGTATACTATCTTGGTGTGTACGTTCGATAACATAGGTTTTGTGATGTACTCACTTATCGATAAGTTATTGCCTTTTCACATACAGAAAGTTTTACATGGATTCCTACATCTTACCCTATACTTCAGAAAATATTCATAATAATTACTTAATTACTAAGTTTTAACAGATACTGTAATTTCTTTCATCAGCACACTGATCACAATGGTATGGCGTCATTGGTTTGTAAGAAAAGCAAGCTCGAACGCAAAGTGTTATGAAAACATTCTATGACGTTACAGATCCGTCATTCTCCATTGTTTGAATTACAATTGTATACTTAATTGCTATTAAAGCCTCGTATATGCATGGCTCGTTGGTCTAGAGGTATGATTCTCGCTTTGGGTGCGAGAGGTCCCGGGTTCAAATCCCGGACGAGCCCATTTTTTTTTCAAGTTTTTTAGTATTGTCCGTTATATTCTTTTTTGGGCCAGAGAACTTGTAGTAGTAGAAGCGGTCTTGTTTAGCACAAGTTGCTCTTTTCATTGGTAATACAAAATATGAACACTAGAATACAATGGATGCAATGCAATTTGAAAACATATTAATCTTAACAGTTACAATTAATAACATATAAAACCACACAAATCACGACATTACATTTACCTTTACACTCACTGGCATCACTTCCATTGTACAAATATTGTTCACCATTACTTTTCCCCCAATATCAATTACTGTACCTCTACCATAAATAACTGCATCACCAGCACTGTTCCCCAAAAGGCCAATAGCTCCAGCCTCCATATCCATACTTTTCCCTTCGCTGACAATTACACCATCACTCTCACTATTCCCAAATCCCAATAACATTACGCCAACAATGTGCCCTGATAACAACCACGTCTCACGATAAAAAGCGAACATAATTATAACCACTGATTGACTTGCGTTTTTCGTTGGCATTGCCATTCACAAGGATTATCCTGTTTGGTTTCCTTGCTTAGTGGTCAGGAGGAGAGCTACCGCCTACAAAAGGGGGAATATTTATGAACCCGGCACCTCTGTCATAAAACATGCATTTCAAAGCTGTCATAAAGTTTTGGTATAATGATTAGGCACACTTTAAATAATTCCTTATGTCATGGCTATTGTTTGTTTGGGCGGATCGAAAACAATAATTAAGTATCAACAATAAAATATAATTCCAGTGCAAAGGTTCTGGGTTCCATTCGCATTTCAGGCAGGCGTTTTTCAAACTTTGGTATTGAGTAGAGTAGACGGCACCTTTGGAGTCGTTCAAACAACGATGCAACTAATTGGATGAGTGAAGCGATGACTTCAATTTCACTTACCCTGAGAAAAATAGCTCGACTTTTTCTGTTTGTTTGCTCTCCAATGGGAAAACGGCAAATGAGATCTTGATGAGAATTGGAGGGGGCCTTTGAATTCTCTGAAATAAGATTAGCCAAGTTTATGGGTACAATCCAAGAAATATTTCTTATGAAAATCGTACTTTTACGATTTTGTTTAGATTTTTATTGCAATATTTTCATGATATTTGGCCCGCGACCGAGCAAATGGCTACTGAGATCTAGATCAAACTTTTTAGGAACATTTGAAATCACTAAATTAAGATATGTTATGATTTTAGGGACAATCGGAAATATTTCTTATATAAATTGTAATACAACGTACTTAATCAAAGGGCAACGTTAATCAACCATAAAAGCTCATCCATCAACGCGACTAGAAAAAACGTTCTTATTAAATTGTTACGTTATCTGTCATCATGCCATGTTGCAGGTAAATGATTGTAATATGGTGTATGACTAAATATCCCAGCAAACACAAATTCTTAATTTGGCATCCAAACGGCACCCACTTTTTATTAATGTGGGTGACGTATTGTCAACACAGCAAGTTACCGAAACGCTGAATTTATGGCCCCTTTGATGTTAACAATACAGTAGCAGAACATGGCAACAAACTGTCACCAAAATGCTATCCGATCAGCAGCCAAGTGGCACATGCAACGACATGCAATTCCCAATCTCGTCACTAGAACGGCACTCTTTCGGCAACGTATCATCCGTAGCGCGATCCAGGAGCAAAATATGTAACTATAAAAACAAAACAAAAAGATTGATTGATATAATATCGGTTATATATATAGGTATTTCATAGTAATTTCTGACACCAGTCGATAGACCGTAGGTGGATACACATCACATATTAATTGCAAGTAATTATAAAGTTTCAAGTTACGTGTCTCGAACTCGATCCAGCAGGGACTCTCCATCTGTAAGCCAAGCCTTTAACCGTTGCGCCACGACGAAGCTTGAACGTGAGTGGGCATAATCACCTATAGATACAACAGCAAATCGACTTGACTGAATTGTAGTTATTGTGCGCTTGCTCTGTGGCCTATCTGTATCGCCTTTTAACTATTTTGGATGTGTTATGTTCAGTATATTATTATACTAATGGTGTACAGTATATTTTTATTGTGGGTACAGTAAATAATATTATTCCATGTGAGTTCTGTTTTAAAGCGCATGTTCGAAATTTTGTTCTTGTTGTTGATATAGGTCGGGGCGGGTGCATCTGCATAAATAAATTATGGGCTGTCCGATGCGATGCTGGATGATACGTATTAAAGACAACGGTACTAAGTCTATTGCCATATGCAACCAAAATTAAATGACTTCATGAGAGATCTTCATATCTTTTTGTCTCAGTTGGTAAAAAGTGAAACTTGTCTTCTCTCTACACGTTGTTGCAATTTTCAATTTAACTGCATTACAAGAGAAAATGTTAGCAGGCCAAAAAAGCTACAGAACTATCTGCTTAAACAATTCAATGGTGGTACGCTTGTGGCTCCGTGGCGGTAACCGAAAATTAATAATGTATTCATTATCATGGTGCTTGGATAATGGATATAATACATACAACTCGTGTTGAAAGATCTTTATGGTCTAGATTGATTTGATTTCAGTAATAATTCCAACATGCTTTTTTGTTTTCACTGGCTAAAATTAGCAAATTATTGCCTTACTGTATTGTACATGTATACAAGCATACACAATATAAATGGTTCCAATATACATATACTAAACAGCAATTAATAACAAAACGTGAACACCAAATGAGCATAAATATAATAAAACATCTCTCTTGTTTCTTTATATAATAAAAGTTATAGTATGCCATTTGAGTGCCGTATTAAGGTCCAAAGGGCAGACTGTACGGCAGTAAAAGGGTATCGGTTTGGTAGACAATTGACAGTGCCCGATCGGTAACAATCTGGTGCCGGTTATTAATACAAGAATTCATGCAACGCAAGGGGAAAAGCAGATAACGGAACGGTGACGAGACGGCAATCATGAAAACACGCGAAACGGCACACGGCAGTAAATTGACATGTGTGGTAACAAACCGGCACCGATTAGTTACAAAAGTGAATTTGTGTGTTTGCTGGGATGCAAGGAGTTTGAAGTTGAACGTTGCTATCAATACTCTATCCTACTCAATCACTTGACAGAAGGAGGATACCCAAGTCAGGGATAACAGCTGACAAACAAAGCAGAGTGATAAGTTATTTCATCGTTGGAATAAATGCAGTGCACTTAACCCTGTGAAAGCTATTTAAAGAGGCGAGTTTAAGATCTATATGAACAGTGTAAATATAAATATTTTTGACATTTTTTATTTATCGGTTTGTTTCGTAGCAGCAGTAGTGATATTTTTTCTGTCGACGTTTCGAAGACCATTTTGTTTTCTTCTTCAGGACTTGAAAATATGATATGAAGTTTATGAAATTCCTAATTGTTTCTCGTTATTGTTTTTTTTCTATTGTTACTATTAAAGTGTTTTGATTTAAAAGTTTTAGAAATATTATTATATATAAATTAAAAACACACTTGGCAAACAATACATATAATTACAGGACAAAGATTCTGAATAGATTCTGTTGACACTGTAGTAAGCAAACACTTGGGAAAAAATATGCTGTCAAATATATTGCAGACAAGCTTGACAATTCATTTGTAGACGAGATCGTCAGTGCGACGTACGATTGCCCCCTTTGTTCTGCAGACAACCGTGATAGTAATGCACTGCAATCTATGCGGTAACCTAATATTGACGTTATAAAAGTCGGCAAAATAATAGCGGCATTAAATGTAAATAAACAGCCAGGGTACATATGAAGTGTTGTCATTCAACCGGCAATGACGTATACGCAGACTTATTTTACTCGGTACTTTTCCATAGAGTAAAGAATGTAAGTGGACAAGCTGTTGATTATTTTCGCTGAAGTATCAAACCACTGGTAGCCATCGGGTAGTTTTTTACTTTTCAAAAGTAGTTTTCATACATGCATTGGGATAGGTCAAAGGGCGTAAACCTATGAAATTGCGAGTGGAACTATAACATTATGCAAATGTCATATTGAAAATGAACCATCAAATAATAAAATGGTTAGGTCAGGTCATGTAGAAAAAGTGTACATAGGAAGGATTATTGTGAGGATCAACGCTTTTCACCACAAAATATACTATATAATTTCTAGTTTGTACGCAAGACTAGCAAAATCTTCAGTTTAAATAACATTAAAAAATTGGTTCGTGGTCTGCAATGTAAAATAAAATGGAAACTGTTGCTGCTATCGATTTACTTATCCATTGTTAGTTTAAGCTGACTGGTGATTGGTTAGGTTTGGCGTTATGAGTTTTAAGATGTACATGAATTGAGGCTCAGGTGATCCCAGACTGAAGCTCGTGGGCTCAAAATTTTAATTAGAATTCTGTCTACACTGCACTTACTATGGTCATAGAATAAAAACTCAAGATTTATTTTATTTATTTATTTATCATCAATCCTATTCAATAAAATTAATTTCATAAATGCAGACAGAGTAATTAACATTAAAACTATGAATAGTAAGACAACAATTCTGATAACAAATAATAGAATTTTAAAAATAATTTGTATAATGTATTTTAAAGAAAATCATGTGATTCTGAAGATTCCTAGCGGTAAGCGCACATTCGAGATAAAGTTTTGAGACTACTGACCAAGTGCCTTGCAGTAGATATCACAATTTAAAAACAAATCCAACCCCTCGCCTGAACGTAATCAAACCGTGCAGCATTGTACAGTATCAGCATCTCAAATAACCTTCCGCCTAGAGCAAGTCAATCTTGAAGCTGGGGCCCCTGGCCTTAAGATGAACTTGCACAAGTACAAACTGCTACTAGTTAAAACAAGTTTGCACAGAAGTGCAGACTAAATTGGATTGATAAAATTGTCCAGATATGCTCTAGCTGTTGCTCACGGTGTGTTGATTTGATTTCGTACTGTCTATGTAGTGCATGTATACTAAGCACATTACTAGGCCCAATACCAATATACGATTGCGCTATACTACAGTTACTGTAATTACAGAAAACAATACTACTACGAACTACTTCTAACAAACTTCTAAATGTAATAGCCTGCTACACAATACATACATTCTAACTCTTTCTACGTTATGTAGTACTGTGCTATGTATACATGTATGTTATTTTAATTAAGGATCTCACCGTTGACTGTATAGTAGTATAAAGAATATCGAGCAGATGCAAAGAATTAATGTACAAACTAGCTTGGTAGATACCCTATGTCTCTACACAATGCTGAAACGGTTAGATGTACGATTATTTTACAAGTACCTTTATAAACAATAAGGGTCAAAGTTGACAAGTTAATATACAAGTTTAGTTTGATTAAAAGGTTAAGAAAAATGGAACTCTGACAAAATGTAATACACACACATTGGCAGTTCGTTCGGTCAAGAGACATACGTCGTACATGAAACTTTACGTTGTTAATTTGCTCCTCAAAATCTCAAAACAATTTAATTTTAAATAATAATGTTTGAAATGTTTTTAGAAAAGTATAACTTTCACTTCCGTGACAACTGTGCTTCGTTTCAAACACAGTCACTGTGATGTCACAGAAATATGCCTAAAACGCATGTCCTATATCCTCCTAACACAGCTAGATGTTATACAAAGATGCCGGTGTATCTCTTCTCACTCTGACGAACTGGTGTTTGGAAGCTGGCGTTGCAAATCTCTTCATCCTCTCGTATGCTGGAGTTGGGAGGTGATCTCAAGTTGTTAGCCTGGCGGTGTTCTTAAGATTTTCCGACTCAAATGAATTCCTAGAGTATAAAATGTATAATTGTATTTAACATACTTCATAATTTTCTAACCAACAATAATTCTGATCAGATCGCTAGACATAAATATAAAGCACAACGTGTCACACATTTCATAACTTAATTCTAAAATGTTGATATAAAATTCTAATATGGTTAAAAATTCTTATATTTTGAGCAATTTAGCCCAATGTTTTTGAAAATGTATTGGCAACTCTTTGTTGAAAACATATTGGACATGTTCCATTGTAATCATGAATTACCTAAGAGAGGTGAACGTATGCCCCAGTTTCCTCCTGAAGTTGAAATATTTGAGGTGCAGATATGAAGCAAGCTGGAATTCTCTCGTGATCTTTGGCTTTAGCCTTTGCCAGATTGGTGCTAGCTGGAACTGGAATAGCCTTTGACAGATTGGTGATAGCTGGAACTGGAAGTTAGTTTGCAGCCTTTGGTGTGTTAGGAGAAGAAGCTTGCCTTCTTCAGTCCGTTCGTCTCTTGTAGACCTAAACAAATAGTAACATTGTTTGTGCAGTAAAATAGTAAAGTTCGCACTGTCAATACCACTGATTTGTATTTCCTATTAAAAAATATCGATCTTTGGTTGGTTTTCGCTCACTCGTCGAATGCGTCGGGGTCTACATGGTTGGCCTGGTCGCTTTGTTTACTGTCTCCCACGGAAAATCAGTTATATGACTGAGTGTGGAGACTCTAAATACAAGTGTTATATTTATTTATTTTTATTTACCGGCTGGTTCATAGTAATTTTGTACGACCAATATTAGAAATGAATTACGTTGTTACAAGTGAAAATAATAACATCAATAGCTACTTGTGAAGCTGATTTAATAAAAATTAACAAAATTAACTGGTATTAAGAGAATGTTTGTGTATTGTCAAATATTGAACTTCACACCCATGAAGTGGGCAAATGGATTGAGGTGGGCTTAGTATCTTCAGATTGCAAAAAAAAAAAACAGAGTTTAAAGAATAAAAATAATTGTCATTTCTTGTTATACCAGAGTGTCTGTGTCCGTTTGTAGTTCGAAGTTCCCTTTGTACTTATGGTCGTTTGGAGTCGATTTTTTCACTTCATAGAAAGTCGTCCGCGATATCGGTGGAATTTAAGTAAGAAGTCTTCTCCAGAGAGTCCAGCCCTCCATGAATCCCTGAAAGCACACACACACTTTAGAATCTAATTCAGTGAAGCGTGCTCAAGTCAAAAAATAAAAATATATTATTAGCAGGTGTTCATCATTCTTCTATTTTAATTCTTTACTATTTGTACACTTAATTGTAAATATATGTGCATCAAATAAAAAAATACCCGGTTTTGAATAGAGAACTGATCACGAGCTTGGAATTGTTTTGGTATTACGTAGATAAGCGGTAAACGCATACTCGCAGTGCAGTGACACTGGTTCAGTTATCGACCAAAACAGTTTAAAAACACAATCTAAAGTACAGCTTTAGTTTGACTATCTGAATACCAAAACTAAACTTCTTTTATCAGAGATGTCATTCGAAGATGCCAGTGCATCTCTCCTCCATCTCACGTACTGGTATTTTGAAGCTGGAGTTGCACGTCTCCTGCATGCTGGAGTTGTTACCCTCCTTTATGAGATGCTCGTAGTCTCGTTGGATTGGAGTAGCCGTCTTGAGATGTTTTGTCTCGGAAAGACTCCTAGAAAATGTATTTAACATATTACACAATTTTCTAACCAACATTCCATCAGATTAGTGACAGTGAGACTAGAGACAAAGCGCATCAATAATGTGTGAGTTCATCACAAATTCATAATCTTTAAAACTTGAATTTAAATCAATAAGCTTAACGTAAAAAGCAAGTTTATGCAAATGGGTGTGCACTACTTTATTAAAATCAATGTCAAACCCATACAATTTGAACTTGGTCGAAAACCAAGTGGACAAGCACAAAATAAAAACCTTAAACTATAATTTTAGTTCCAATCTTTTCATATTATGTTCACAGATTTCACTTCTTTTTCATTAAGTATAATTCAATATTTGAATATTTAAATATGCAAAAGCTAGTTTGGAATTGTTCAAGTGTTTTTAAGTAAAGCCCCAAATAATTATTGCGCGGATCAAGACAGTGACGAAAGCCGAGTGTTTCCCCTCATCAAACATAGTTTGGAACGATAACGTGATGATAAATTAATCTCTTACCTTGGAATGTCATTTATTGATGCCACAGTTGTTTTTTCAGCCACTGAGGTGTTAAATTTATTGTCTGCTGCCGCTGATGTGTTGACTGCCTTGTCTTCTGCCGCTGAGACGTTGACTTTCTTGTCTTCTGCCGCTGAGGTGATGACTTTCCTTTCTTCTGCTGCTGAGATGTTAACTTTCTTGTCTTCTGCCGCTGAGGTGATGACCCTTCCGTTCTTCTTCCCTACAGTGCTGATTTTATTTCTACTGCCGCTGATGAGTATACTGCCTTGTCTTCTGCCACTGAGGTGATAACTTTCCTTTCTTCCGACCTGACGTGCTGATTTTCTTTCTTCTGCCACTGAGGTGATGACACAACGGATTTATAAATATGCAATGACCATGAAGGGGATGGGGGTCATTTTTAACGTGGTTTTGTACGATTGATCGATGCCCAGTCACCAAAACGAAGTAGAAACATTGTGAACCATATAAAGAACATACGTAATACAGTAATGAAATCCTGGTAGTTCTGGTGATGGTCTTTCTCATAGCCTATATTGATTTTGAATTCCTTAAAAATTACCTGCTCTAGCAAATCGTATAACATTATTTATCAAATGCAAAGGTAATATATAGGCTTTTTGACGTAGATACAAACAATAAAGATAACAACAATTAAACATTACATCAGTGGAAGTGTGAGGCTCTCGCCCCCCCCCCCCGCAAAAACACCTAATACAGATTTAAATAAGCCATTCCCTAAAACGAGTAAACAAAAAGTATTGTTCGGACCGCCTGATGAAAAATGCCTGCTTTCAACTTTATTAGAGAGCAATACTTTTGTCTTCAATATCTTTTCATGTTTTTATTTATTTATTTTCTAGTAGAACATTTAATTTTCCATTTGACTAGAAGAATAACAAAGAGCAAATTTACTTTTCAAGAAATATGAGAATACCGTAGTACATCACAGAATTTGTAAAAATCATTTTTATTTTAACGACAAAGGTTTTGTTTTTGAAAAAAAAATTGTTTGTTATTTGTCTGACTGTGAAATGCAGTGCCCAAGGTCTATCGAATCTTGCACGCTCAAGGTACCCCCAAATTCCGTTCGGAGATTGAGTAAGCCTTGTAATATATACTCGTATTTTGTACTGGCTATGTTTTCCATAGTATTGTCACAGATGAAAGACTACACTGCGATATATGCATTTCTAAATAATAGTAACAATAATATTTAATAATTTTTAAAATACAAACCAGAAATTACAAAATCTTTCCCGACCAGGGGATTGAACCCACGTCTCCCACATTTCGGGTATAAGGACACCTTAGCCAACAAGACTAGGAAAACGCCAAAGTCGTTGTAAGACGAGTGAACGAGTCATGTGTTGAGTACCCGGGAACATTTGCATTAAGTTTGATGATTATATTGGTATAAATAATAGTTTTTTAAGTTAAGTTGGTATAAGGGCGCGTCAACTGTAAGTCCACAATGCGCCACTCTAGCCAATGATAGGCAAGGGAGGCCTAAGGTAGGGGGAAGAAAGGGAATGTTACCGGGTACTCAACACATGGCTCACTCGCTCGTCTAACAACGACTTTGGCGTTTTCCTAGTGCTAAAAAAAGAGCTCTAACAATATGTGATACCTCACTCTCGAGTATGTTGAGTGTCTTGTGTTACTTTCTCGCAATCATGAAGTTCAGGCCCGCGAAGAGTATAAGTATTTCACAATCTGGATTTTATTAAATTTGAAAACACAATTCAATGTTTGGAAAATTCCATAAATTATCGATTTCTACAAAGGTGGATATGAATGTTAATTAGTAGGACGGACTACTTTCAACATGTCTATGATAACAATGGCAAAACGAGAGTGAAAAGCCGTCGATTGCGTCAGAGTCGATAATGTTTGTTTGGAGCCGCTGTAGTTAAAATCCCACACTGAGATGCAGTTCTGTAACTGAGTGGTTACACTGAATACCAAATTAATGTTTTGTTCTTATTAAAAGAAAGGGTGTGATTACTACGACCAAAACGTTCATCCATCAACGTAACTGTAGATTGCGTTGTCGAATGGATAACCTTAATGGCTGTAATGTTGTAAGAGCAAACCACAGCTGGTATATTTGGCTGAGCGATAAATCAAACTATTTATAATCAATATGTGTTATGTTAAGTATGTTATTACCAATGAAAGAAGTAGATTCTCTTTTGCCCTTAAATTCAAGAATGTGAATGGATAAATTGAACCAGTGGCGTACGCAGGAATATATTTCGGAAGGGCTTGGACAAACGAATCAATGGGGGGGTGGGGGATGCCCCCACAATTTGCGCCGCAGGCAATTTCGTTTTAAATACGCATTTTTTAAAGTTGTTTTATGTATTTCGAAGAAGTTAAGGTGCTTTGCTGAACGTAAAAGAGAGAAATTAATAGATAAATATTTTTTTTCGTAAACCCAAATGATTTGCAGAATATAATATTAAAGCTGGGATTTCTTGGGGGCCGAGCCCCCCTAACTCCAACCTGGATACGCCACTGGGTGGAGTACACTTTAAGTAGGTTTAATTATATACAATTATGTACAATTATTTAGAATGAAGACTTAAGATAAGTTGGAAAATAAACAAAACGTATGGTCCATACGAATAAATTATCTTGACATTGGACAATGAGCCACGAGAGTGTTTTTTACCACTTGAATATCACATGCAGCAGTTTCTTCCTGCCTTTAGTCCATTTATTTATTAGTTAGATACTATATCGGCCTACATTAATTAATCATGCATTTCACTTTTTGAACCTTGTAACGGCCATAAGTATTAACTAAAAGGGCGGGGGTGGATTAGCCGATTAATCTACAGTTGCCCTTATAATTAATGCTTATGACCGTTACAAGTTTCAAAAATTAAAATGCACATTAAAATTAATGTAGG
Source organism: Sweltsa coloradensis (assembly GCA_024449915.1). Lineage (NCBI taxonomy): Eukaryota > Metazoa > Arthropoda > Insecta > Plecoptera > Chloroperlidae > Sweltsa > Sweltsa coloradensis. The sequence goes on from JAMZAV010000324.1 coordinate 632,426, forward strand.
CCGATATAGTAGCTAACTAATAAATAAATCGACTAAACGGAGAAAGAAAGTTCTGCATGTGATATTCAAGTGGTAAAAAACACTCCCAAATGACTCATTTATTTCCAAAGCTAATGATATCAATATTAGAGTAAAAAATTTAGATGTAGACTAATTATGGCTTTAGATAGGAATAGGATAGACGTATAAGAAAGAAAGAAAGAAAGAAGTAAAGAAAGAAATACTATAGTTGATCCTTGCAGGCTGTAGCCTCTGTAGATACAGAGAAAGTATGGGCTGAACGGCTGTACCTAAGCAAGCTAGCCATTGTGTTGAGTACCCGGGAACATTCCCATTCTTCCCCCTACCTAGGGCTGGATCAGACAGTATGGGTCTTTCCTCGCTAACTTATTAGGCTAGGGATGCAAATGTTCCCGGATACTCAACACATGGCTCGCTCACTCGTCTAACGATTTTGGCGTTCTCACGTCCTGATGCTGATGGATGATGGTTAGCGTTGTACTAGTTTTCAATTGCGTTTATGGTAACTCGTTACTTTTTGATTATTTTATTTTTTCCTAACATTAATGCATTGCTGCTATTTGAGACAATGAGTGGTGATAGATGACGGTGAAAGACAATTTTAAAACCCGTTCTTACTCGGGACTCAAACCCACGCTCTCGTACGCTATGGACCAGCGCCCTAATCGTATTCGTATTGTCACCGCGAACGGCACTACTTTTACTGGACATTTTTTGTAATCGGGTTAGTATTATTTTATCGTCCGATTATATAATTTACTCTTTAAACTAACAAATTCTAAAATCAAAACAATTAGTGGTGTTCCAATATTGTTTGCAAGGAAAAAAGTGATTTAACGCTATACTGTTCATCGGCACAAGCCACAAGTAGTATGATTTTGCATTCACGTCGAGTTACTTTACATCCACAGTTAGAGATGTGAAGATAATTTAGAACGTACTTATTTATTTAGGCAGTGAAAACATTGTATAATATGTTTTTTTTTTTAATCTTCACAAGCAGCGCCAACGCAAATGACCTTGCCACACTATTTTTGAATTCTCGCGGTAGCCACACGCGCCATCTCTTAGCCAAGCTAGAGACTCGCAAGTTGAGTTATGTTATGACTACCTTAGCATTCTGAGGAAACATTCCTGATAAGAGTGTAACTTGTTGTCAGTTAAGACCTGCAGTTTGCATGGCTCGTTGGTCTAGAGGTATGATTCTCGCTTTGGGTGCGAGAGGTCTCGGGTTCGAATCCCGGACGAGCCCAGTTTTTTTTTTTAGTTTTTGAGTCTAGTCCATGATATATTATGATTGAGTTGAAAAACTTTATTCATTGCACAAATTTCGTACTTTTTAATTTGACATGTTCAGATGAATAACTAGGAAAACGCTTAAGTCCCGCCGCGTTGATGGATGGACTTTTTTGTAAGTTTTTAGTTTGCGTAGGACCAATTTTCCTTTGCAAGTGCTTTTTGAATGCATTGTAGGTGATTGTTGACAAGTTTCTATTGTAACTTGTTAATTGTTATTATAAACCCCAAAAAACTCATATTAAAACCTTTATTCTATGGATTCTGGCTAACTTTTTCAACTTTTTCTTTCCATGTCCATGTAAAATATAAACGTTGTAGGCTCACCCGTTTGGTCAGAAACGGCCCAAATGTCACGAAAATATCGCACTTAAAATCGAAAAAAATCGTAAAAGTACGATATTCATGAAAAATATTTCTTAGATTGTACCCAAAAACAATACACCTCTAAGTTCAGAGATTTCGAAGGTCCCCTCCAATTTTCATCAAGATCGGATATGCCGTTTGCCCGGTAGAGAGCGAACAACTAGACAAATATACAAAAAAAAGAAAAATAACATTGGAGCTAAATTTTTTGAGGGGTTGAGGGGGAAATTGAAGTCTTCGCTTCGCTCATCCAATTAATGATTAATAACACAGTATTCATAGATTAATTTTTCCTTTGACATATTATTTCAATACCTCTATTGGTACGCAATACCTACGTTCGCAATAACAATTCTCCATTATATCCTCGGAACTTCGGAGATGATAATGGTTTTTAATGAATTAGGAGCTTTTTGTTCCCAGTTCCTAGGCTCTATCAATAGCTCAATCAAGATGACACTCCTGTAATTGACTAAAGTACAGACTAATTTCGTGGCCCCTTTTTAATATTTTGCTTTATTAACTCTACTACTACTATTTTCAAGCGGGCTGTTGGTGAGCGTAATTGTTTAAAACAAACAACGTTAATTGCGATTCATAAGAAATAATTATTCGATTACGCTAATTTCACGCGATATTAATTAAATTAGGTCAATGAAAAATTGAGAATTTTAAAAAAAATCGTAAAATTGGCATTATCATAAGAAATAATTTATTCGATTGCGCTCTAATTTCACACGAATATTTTAATTCATAAAATTAAGGTTCTTGTAAAAAATCATTACATCGGATATAATGCATGTATAAGTCGAGGAAATTTTTAAAAATCGAAAAAAATCGTAAAATTGCGATTTTCATGAGTAAATAATTTTTCAATTGCGCTAAAACGTGGCAGTTCTAAGTTCATAGATTCGAAGGTCTCCAAAAAATTCATCGAATCGTGTATTGGTTTAGCGAATAGTGCTACAAAGAAAAATTTAAAAAAATAAGAAAAAAAGAAAAAAACTTCGATTTTCTCAGTGTTGTAAATGAATCTCGTTCGCTCGCTACGCCCCCAATATGATAACGAATTCATTTTCGCTTTATAAACGTAATAGTAACGAGCCTCATATTAAGAACAATCTTCATCAAAATTGATACGCAATCAATTTTGGTTTGTAGAACGAAATATAGTAAAACGAGCCTCATATTAGGAACAAATTTTCCTCAAATTATTGATAACGATACTCAATTCTCGCTTTATAGAAACGTAAATATAATAAACTAGGAAAACGCTAACGTCCCGTCGCGTTGATGGATGAGCGTTTTTGTAAGTTTTTAGTTTGCGTGGGATCTCTTTACTTAGCAAGTGCTTTTTGAACACATTGTAGGTGATTGTTGTCAAGTTTCTATTGTTACTTGTGAATTATTATTAAATACCTAAAAAAACCTTAATTAAAAACCTTTATTTACATGGTTTTTGGATAATGTTTTCAACTTTTTCTTTCAAAAAGCAATACATCACTATAACCTTAATGTCCATGTGAAATATGAACGTTCTAGCCCCACCCGTTTGGTCAGAATCGGCCCAAATGTCACGAAAATGTAAATAAAATTCATGAGAAATATTTCTTCGATTGTACCCAAAAACGTGGCACGTCTAAGTTCAGAGATTTCGAAGGTCCCCTCAAAATTTCATCAAGATCGCATATGCCGTTTGCCCGGAACCGTGCGAACAAACAGACAGAAAAACAAACAAACAAAAAAAACCAAAAAAACATTGGAGCTAAATTTTTTGAGGGGTCAGTGAAATTGAAGCCTCATATTAAGTAAGAACAAATCTTTAAAACGCTTTTTCAGGCGCGTTGTTGGATGAGCGTAGTTGTTTAAAAACCAAAAAAGCGTAAAATAGCGATTTTCACATTTCATTTTCGATTTCATTCGATTACGCTAAAATTTCACGTGAATATATTAATTGGGTCATTATATTATAAATGGAATATTCATGTCCCTTTAGGTTTTTCTATATCAAATTTTAAAATTAAAATCTGCCATTTTTTCTAAAATTTATGACATAATTCCACACGTTTTTAAATAAGTTTCAATAATTTTCACTTCAATTTACCCTTTCAACTAGGGTGTAATACTTGGTAATACCTATCAAATGTCATTCCCATGGCATGTCCCTCATTACATTTCTATGTACATATGTGTGTCTAAGACTGTACCCTCTATCACTAACAAACTGCATTTTGGCTCTATCTGTTAAGCAATATGATAACTATTATTGGAATTGTTGTTGTTGTAGCATATGAATTTACCCTAAGACACCACCCCTTCTAAAATCGTGTCCCTTAGTTTTTGTCATAAACATGGCAACTACTGTTTGTGTTTTTTTCACCCCCTTGTTGCAGAACTTTTTTTTGGCAATGATAAGTAAAATGTAAAGGATAAAAAGTTAATTAAAGCTATGCCTAAAAAGGGTAGCTTTCATGTTCCATTATTACACTACAAAATGTAATAAAACGTCGATTTGTAGGCAAGTCTCTTTATACTATGTCATTCCCATGGCACAAGTAATTAGGCTTAATAATGAACAAAATAAATAAATATATATATATATTTCTGTAGTTTCAGGGTAGTTTTTTTAGTCTAATTTGCTAGGAAGTGCAGTACTTTTTCATTTGTACCATATGAATAGGGGTGAATAACCTCAATTTTGTCATTCCCATGGACAAACAATTATGTCATTCCCATGGATATGGAAAAAACATGGTAATGCTAATCTTACAGGGAAATGATAAAATAATTATGCAAAACAAAATTTAAAAAAACGATCTCTGCTCGATTCATTAATGTGTTCAGTATCCTTTCCTTATACACCCAATTTTTTTTTTTAATTTTGACAACATTTAATTTAAAAAAAAATTCCTTTAAAACCCAATTATCATGAGAAATAATTTTTTGATTGCGCTCTAATTTCACACGAATATATTAATTCATAAAATTAAGGTTCTGTAAAAAAATCATTACAATCGGATAAAGCATGTAGCAAGTCGAGGAAATTTTAAAAATCGAAAAAAAATCGTAAAATTGCGATTTTCATAAGAAATAATTTTTCGATTGCGCTAAAGTTTCACAGGAATATATTAATTCATAAAATTAAGGTTCTGTGAAAAAATCATTACAATCGGATATATCATGTAGGTGTTATAAGTCGAAGAAATTTTTAAAAAATCGAAAGAAATCGTAAAATTGCGATTTTCATGAGTAATAATTTTTCGATTATGCTCAAAAACGTGGCAGTTCTTCTCAGAGATTTCTAAGGTCTCCAGAAAATTTCATCGCAATCGGAGTATTGGTTTAGCCGGAATCGTGCTAACATAGACAAAAATACAAAAAAAGAAAAAAAGAAAAAAAGAAGAAAAAACATTTCGGATTTTTTTCTCCAGTGGAGTAGAATGGAATCTTCGCTTCGCTCGCTACGCTCATCCAACAACGACCTACCTGGGAATGAGAGTGTAAGATATAAAAATATTTACAACAGTGCTCGTTGGTCCGGAATATTATAATTATTATCGCTATTCGGGAGGTCTCATGTCTTGTTTATTTATATCCAGAATGAATATAATATTTTTAACAGGCTCGACAAATTCCTAGTCATAGTCGTCATACTTGGGACTTGGAAGTCAGTCCGTTCTATCTTTCATCTAGCCAACTTGTGGATTTCGAGATTTCAAGAAATCAGATAAATATCAATTATTCACAGCGATGCTAATCGAGATGGAGGGAGGACGCAGACTTAGAGCAATCACCATCATTATTCATGCCATGTTCAGGATTCGAGCACGCCGCTGAGGATGTTTTGAAGGTTGAGATTTTATCTTAACTCCTTAATCTTAAATTATTGAGCAATACCAAAGTCGTATCCTCGACGTATAGGAGCAATACCATGTTCTTTTTGTCTGCTTACAACAGTAATCACGATCAAGCTGTGGATTTGCGTAACATTGCAACGGCTAGTTGGAATAGGCGTACGATCCTAGTTTAGGGCGCTAGAGGCCCTAGGTTCAAATTCTAGACGAGCTCTATATCTGTTTCATATCAACTTTACCAGCCTTCGCCATTATGTTTTGTAGATATCGTGTGTACAGAATACCGCACGTTATTAACCTAATGATCTTTTTTTTTTAAAAAAATGACAATAATGTACTGCTAAAAATACATGGGAAAATAGTCCAAACCGGTTATTTCCAGTTAAGTCTCATTACAAAATTATTAGAACAATTATTAATTATATGAAACTTTTTTTCTACATCTGTTGAAGTTATTAGTCATAAAACAATAGGATCGAGGTGGGTGAGAGGGAATAGTTTAAAGAATGAGAGAAAAGTCCGATTTTTATAAAGCTTGTCATATATTCTTTATATATAAATCAATAGAAAAAAATTGTATAACATTCTTATTCCATTAGAAAACATCAACATAAATATTATATAAAATATACTGGGAACAATACAAACAGATTTTGTAAGTAATAATAAATAAGCAGAAATATCACGTTGTCAATGACGCCATCGTTATTAATTCTTATCGGTCATTGCCACATTTGATTCACCCAAGGGTGTACAGTGCCCGCTGGTAACATACCAAAGAAGTTCAGGATTAAATTATTCACAAAACAAAAAACATATTAAATGAGTAACAACTATCATAAACGAAAGCCCCACCCAAACTCTCCTATACCAGGCTACTATAGTGCAACCAAAATATGCAGTTTTTATTCAACGCAAAGAACTGTTAAAAATAATTAAAAAATTTAATCTCACTAATCATGTTTTAATTAAACATTTGAAGTACACCTGCTATCATACATACCTGTTTAAATGGATGTTGGCTTGAATGTATCAGTGTCTCCAAGGGTTTTGGTTATTTTTTTCTTTATTACTTGGATATTTCTTTGTGCATAACATCACATACGAGATTAAAGAAATAGATGAAAGAAAAATATTTAACTACTGTTACATTACAAATTAAAAAGTAATCGTATACATACTAAGTAGCGATTTTTTAATATGCATAACAATCAACTAAAGAAATAGAGCGCTGGTCAAAACGAGAGTGCCATTTTTTTAAACGAGCTCAACATTTATAATTAACTATTACGTCTTGTGGGACCACATATCATTAATATCCATTTAGCAATTACTTACGACAATTAATAAAAATACTTTTGAAAATACATGGGATTTGTGATTTGTTTAAATGCTATTGCATTAATCCTTAGAAGCAACAATTGTTCATTTGGCGTTTTAGGTTATGCTAAATCCTAAATCTGTGAACTTATATCAATAAAAAACGCACAGAATATTAATTGTATTAAAACTGTGGTTTACCCGTACCTACTGGACCATATCGATAAATGTCCAAAATTGAACGGTTTTGATTTTAAATAACCTGTCACAATTTCCCATAAGAAGTATTCCTTGCTACATGATCCCAAATTCAATTTTGTATTATTTTAAATTAAGCCTGAACTATAGAATCTTGCGTGCTAGCGTTTAGCCACTTTTATCAGTGACATTATCGTAGTTGTCAGTTGTCAAATAAATGCAAAGTCATTGGAATGTAAAAGGAAATGTCCTGCTCCATCCGACCTGACCAGTATCGATGGACTCGAATCGATATAAATAAACCTATTGACTAGAAAAAGGTGTTCCCCAAGGCCTTGTTGTTTACAAGTTGGTTGTTCATCTTATTGCTTCATTGTCACTATCGTCACGCAAGGCGCCCATCCTATAGGCTTGGCACATTGATTGCGCGAAGAACTCGGATTTGGGTGTGGCACTGTGAAATACAAATTGTGCCAACGATGGTCTTACATTTGGGGGGAAACCTAGATGTCGAGTTTACTCAAGCCAGAGGCTTGCAGTTTTTTTAATTGCCCTTCATCTCCACCAATCCCTGTAGCGAAAAATGAAATTGAATTACATAATTACTAAATATAGCATGTCTCTCTTCCGTAGAAAAAAATGCATTGTTAATCTTTTCCATGGAGAAGAATAAAAAACTTGAGAAATCTTGCTTGAACAGTTTTACGATCAGATTTGTAGCAAATGTATATTGTTTTGAAAGTAATGCTGAAGTGAATAAACCAGATCAGAGAGTTTTGATGGTTTTATTTAGTCATAAAGCGTATTAGCTGATTTTAGTAATGTCTAGATACCAAATAATAAAGGTGTCAAGTAAGACCTTATCGAGTCTCCTACTCCTGGAAAAGGGACATTGTACCCTAAGGGACTTGGATATGAACGTCTATCGGTAAACTTTTATTTTCATACGGTACATCATACTGACTATCAGTGCCACTAAGACAAAGATACATTAATGTACCATGTACAATAGTGTTTACAAGGTTGTTCAGTTGTAAAATTAATATTAAGGGGATGTTAATTAATCTGAAGGCAGCTTCCTAGCAATTTTGTTGGATGGGTTTAGGAATTATAATGGAAGGAGTCTAAAGTCGCAACAAAGAATAGAGAATATACTAAAGCTGGGTTTCTATAAATGCACCAAGTACAATAGTGATCACAAGGTAGTGTTGTTGTCACATTTACATTAAAGGGATATTAATTAATATGAAAGCAGCTTTTTAGTGATTTTGTTGTATGAGTTTAGGAATTAGCGTGAAAGGAGTCCAAAGTGGCAACAGAGAAAGGAGAATATACTATAGCTGAGTTTCTTTTAATGTACCATGTACAATAGTGTTTACAAGGTTGTTCATTTGTCATATTAATATTAAGGGGATGTTATTAATCTGAAGGCAGCTTCCATGCGATTTTGTTGGATGAGTTAAGAATTATAATGGAAGGAGTCTAAATTAAGTCGCAACAAAGAATAGAGAATATACTATAGCTGGGTTTCTATTAATGCACCAAGTACAATCGTGATCACAAGATAGTTCAGTTGTCACATTTACATTAAGGGGATGTTAATTAATCAGAAGGCAGCTTCCTAGCGATTTTTTTTATGAGTTTAGGAATTATAGTAGAAGGAGTCCAAAGTTGCAATAGAAAATAGAGAATTAGACTATAGCTGGGTTAATATTAATGTACCAAGTACAATAGTGATTGCAAGGTAGTTCAATTCTCACATTTACATTAAGGGGATGTTAATTAATCAGAATGCAGCTTCCTGGCGATTTATTGGATGATTAAGCGAGCGAAGCGAGCGTTTCCATTTGACTCTGCCGGAAAAATTAGTCACTGTTTTTTTTTTTTTTTTTTTGTTTGTATGTCTCGCCATAACGTTCGAACGGAGGCTCGGATCGAGTTAAAATTTTGACCATCCGCAAGCTTCGTTCTCGATTGAATGCCATTAGTTTTGTGGCAAAATCGTTTAAAAAGTTAAAAAGTTACATTAAAGTTAATCGAAATTTTTTTTTCAAACTAAACGGCGACAAAATCTGAGATAGCCAAATCATTTAGAATGTCCGTCCGGTCACGAATATGTTAATTTTATTTTGATCCGATAAGTAGTGTAGATGGAAATTACATTATAACAAAAGTAACGTTGCCATGGCAACGAAAACACGCGCGAAGTTTCTAAGCACTGCCACCTAGAAGTAATCAAAATCTTGAGAGCATCTATTTTGTCAACTTAGGTTTGTTTGCAAAGACGACAAAGATTCCAGTAGGGCAGACCAATAAATTTAAGTAAACATATTGCACAATGAAGATCAAGGTTTACACGAATACTTGCATATGACGTAGTTGTTTCGATTGTTGTGGGCGAGACCAGAAAGAAGTTTTATTCCGGTCGTGGGCAGCTTGAGGGAAGCGCCGGTATTTCAAATTATCTCATTGAAAATTGATAGTGCCTACGAAAAGTCGTAAAAAAAAATGAGTAACATAGGATTAATATTATGTCATTCAATATTCATTATTTAGTAAATGAATGATTAATGTAATTTTTTAACGAATATCAATTTTCATATACTGGCTTTAGAAGCACACCATTCCGTAGCGAAAGTCCCCAACAATAGACGTTGAGTGAAACATTGAATTAACAATCCAGTCGAGCAGAATGGTCGAACGGTCGCTCTACGAACCAACAGAGATTTAAATAGTTTTCCCATAAGTAAGGTTCTCAGATGCGGTTTATTTACAAAGTAAGGTTTACACACGGGTTTACCCAAATCTTGCAATAATAAATAATATTGGAAACATGGCCCTGTGGAGAGCGAACGTCGCAAATTTGAAAATTTTAAAAAAATGTGCAATGTGGGTCTAGCTAAAGCACGTGCTCGCTTATCAACGCGTCCAACTGAGCGTTTCCTAGTTTAGGAATTATAGTGGAAGGAGTCCAAAGTCGCAACAGAAAAAAAAATTAGACTATAGCTGGGTTTATATTAATGTACCAAGTTCAATAGTGGTCGCAAATAGTTCAGTTGTCACGTCAACATTAAAGGAATGTTAATAAATCTGAATGTAGCTTCCTAGCAATTTTGTTAGTTAGTTAGTTATTAGGGTTTAAGGGCACACAACACTAAGGTTATTAGTGCCCGAGCAATTTTGTTGGATGAGTTTAGGAATTATAGTGGAAGGAGTCCAAAGTTGCAACTAAGAAAAGAAAATATACTATAGCTGGGTAACTATTAATGCATCAAGTACAATAGTGATCACAAGGTAGTTCAGTTGTCACATTTACATTAAGGGGATGGTAATTAATCAGAATGCAGCTTCCTAGCGATTTTGTTGGATGAGTTTAGGAATTATAGTGGAAGGAGTACAAAGTCGCAACAAATAAAACAAATATACTATCGCTGGGTTTCTATTAATGTACCTAGTACAATAGTGATCACAAGGTAGTCTAATTGATACATTAACATTAAGGGGATGTTAATTAATCAGAATTTAGCTTCCTAGCGATTTTGTTGTATAAGTATAGGAATTATCGTGGAAGGAGTCTTAAGTCGCAATAGAAAATAGAGAATTAGACTATAGCTGGGTTTATATTTATGTTCCAAGTACAATAGTGATCGCAAGGTAGTTCAGTTATCACATTGACATTAAGGGGATGGTAATTAATCTGAATGCAGCTTCCTAGCAATTTTGTTGAATGAGTTTAGGAATTATAATGGAAGGAGTCCAAAGTCGCAACAGAGAAAAGAGAATCTACTATAGCTGGGTTTCTTTTAATTTCCCAAGTACAATAGTGATCGCAAGGTAGTTCAGTTGTCACATTAACATTAAGGGGATGTTTATTAATCTGAATGCAGCTTCCTAGCGATTTTGTTGAATGAGTTTAGGAATTATACTGGGAGGGGTCCAAAGTCGCAATAGAAAATAGATAATAAGACTATAGCTGGGTTTCTATCAATGCACCAAGTACAAAAGTGATCACAAGGTAGTTCAGTTGTCACATTAACATTTCGGGGATGTTAATTAATCTGAATGCAGCTTCCTAGCGAATTTGTTTGGATGAGTTTAGGAATTATAGTGGAAGGTGTCCAAAGTCGCAACAAAGAAAAGAGAATATACTATATCTGGGTTTCTATTAATGCACCAAGTACAATAGTGATCACAAGGTAGTGTTGTTGTCACATTTACATTTAAGGGGATGTTAATTAATCTGAATGCAGCTTTTTGTGATTTTGTTGTACGAGTTTAGGAATTATGTGAAAGGAGTCAAGTGCAACAGAGAAAAGAGAATATACTATAGCTGTGTTTCTATTAATGTACCATGTACAATAGTGTTTACAAGGTTGTTCAGTTGTCATATTTATATTAAGGGGATGTTACAAAATCTTAAGGCAGCTTGATAGCAATTTTGTTGGATGAGTTTAGGAATTATAATGGACAGAGTCTAAAGTCGCAACAACGAATATAGAATATACTATAGCTGAGTTTCTATTAATGCACCAAGTACAATCGTGATCACAAGGTTTCAGTTGTCACATTTACATTAAGAGGATGTTTATTAATCAGACGGCAGCTTCCTAGCGATTTTTTAGATGAGTTTAGGATTTTTAGTAGAAGGAAACCAAAGTCGTAACAAAGAAGAGAGAATATACTATAGCTAGGTTTCTATTAATGCATCAAGTACAATAGTGATCACAAGGTTGTTCAGTTGTCACATTTACATTAAAGGGATGTAATTAATCAGAATGCAGCTTTCTAGCGATTTTGTTGGATGAGTTTAGGAATAATAGTGGAAGGAGTTTAAAGTTGCAACAGAGAAAAGAGAATATACTATAGCTGGGTTTCTATTAATGTGCCAAGTACAATAGTGATCACAAGGTAGTTCAGTAGTCACATTGATATTATGGGAATGTTAATTAATCTGTATGCACATTCCTAGCGATTTTGATGGATGAGTTAAGGAATTATAGTGGAAGGAGTCCAAAGTCGCAACAGAGAAAATAGAATATGCTATAGCTGGGTTCAATTAATGTACCAAGTACAAAAGTGATCACAAGGTAGTCGTATTGTTACACTAACATTAAGGGGATGTTATTAAATCAGAATGCAGCTCCCAAGAGATTTTGTAGAATGAGTTTAGAAATTACAGTGGAAGGAGTCCAAAGTTTCAACAACGAAAAGAGAATATACTATAGCTGGGTTTCTATTAATGCAGCAAGTTCGATAGTGATCACAAGGTAGTTCAATTGTCACATTTACATTAAGGGGATGTTAATTCGTCAGAATGCAGCTTCCTAGTGATTTTGTTGGATAAGTAAAGGAATTATAGTGGAAGGAGTCCAAAGTCGCAACAGAAAATGGAGAATTGACTTAAGCTGTGTTAATTAATGTACCAAGTAAAACAGTGATCCAAAGTAGTTCAGTTGTCACCATAACATTAAGGGATGTTAATTATTCGGAATCAGCTTCCTAGCATTTTGTTGGATAAGTTTAGGAATATAGTAGAAGGAGTTTAAAGTTGCAACAGAGAAAAGAGAATATACTATAGCTGGGCTTTCTATTAAAGTGCCAAGTACAATAGTGATCACAAGGTAGTTCAGTGTCACATTGATATTAATGGGATGTTAATTAATCAGTATGCAGCTTCCTAGCGATTTTGATGGATGAGTTAAGGAATTATAGTGGAGGAGTCCAAAGTCGCAACAGAGAAAATAGAATATGCTATAGCTGGGGTTCAATTAATGTACCAAGTACAAAAGATCACAAGGTAGTCTTATTGTTACATAACATTAAGGGGATGTTATTAATCAGAATGCAGCTCCAAGAGATTTTGTAGATGAGTTTAGAATTACAGTGGAAGGAGTCCAAAGTTTCAACAACGAAAAGAGAATATACTATAGCTGGGTTCTATTAATGCAGCAAGTTCGATAGTGATCACAAGGTAGTTCAATTGTCACATTTACATTAAGGGGATGTTAATTCGTCAGAAGGCAGCTTCCTAGTGATTTTGTTGGATGAGCTAAGGAATTATAGTGGAAGGAGTCCAAATGTCACAACAGAAAATAGAGAATTAGACTAAAGCTGTGTTAATTAATGTACCAAGTAAAATAGTGATCTCAAAGTAGTTCAGTTGTCACCATAACATTAAGTGGATGTTAATTATTCGGAATGCAGCTCCCTAGCAATTTTGTTGGATAAGTTTAGGAATTATAGTGGAAGGAGTCCAAAAATGCAACAAAGAAAAGAGAATATACTATAGCTGGGTTTCTTTTTATGCAATTATTACAATAGTGATCACAAGGTAGTTCAGTTCTCACATTTACATTAAGGGGATGTAAATTAATCAGAATGCAGCTTCCTAGCGATTTTGTTGGATGAATTTAGGAAATATAGTGGAAGGAGTCCAAAGTCGCAACAGAGAAAAGAGAATATACTATAGCTGGGTTTCTATTAATGTATCAAGTACAATAGTGATCACAAGGTAGTTTGGTTGTTACATTGACATTAAGGGGATGTTAAATAATCAGATTAGAGCTTCCTAGCGTTTTTGTTGGATGAGTTTAGGAATTATAGTGGAAGGAGTCCAAAGTCCCAACAGAAAAAAAATTAGACTATAGCTGGGTTTATATTAATGTACCAAGTTCAATAGTGGTCGCAAATAGTTCAGTTGTCACGTTAACATTAAAGGGATGTTAATTAATCTGAATGTAGCTTCCTAGCAATTTTTTTTTTGGATGAGTTTAAGTTTATAGTGGAAGGAGTACAAAGTCGCAACTAGAAAAGAAATTATTATATAGCTGGGTAACTATTAATACCAAGTACAATAGTGATCACAAAGGTAGTTCAGTTGTCACATTACATTAAGGGGATGGTATTAATCAGAATGCAGCTTCTAGCTTTTGTTGGATGAGTTTAGGAATTATAGTGGAAGGAGTACAAAGTCTCAACAAATAAAAACAAATATACTATCGCTGGGTTTCTATTAATGTACCTAGTACAATAGTGATCACAAGGTAGTTCTATTGTACATTACATTAAGGGGATGTTAATTAATCAGAATTTAGCTTCCTAGCGATTTTGTTGGATAAGTATAGGAATTATCGTGGAAGGAGTCTTAAAGTCGCAATAGAAAATAGAGAATTAGACTATGCTGGGTTTCTATTTATGTTCCAAGTACAATAGTGATCGCAAGGTAGTTTCAGTTGTACATTGACATTAAGGGGTGTTAATCAATCGAATGCAGCTTCCTAGCGATTTTGTTGAATGAGTTTAGGAAATTATATGGGAAGGGGTCCAAAGTCGCAATTGAAAATAGAGAATAAGACATAGCTGGGTTCTATTTTGCTCCAAGTACAAAGTGTCACAAGTAGTTCAGTTGTCACATTTACATTAAGGGGATGTTAATTAATCTGAATGCAGCTTTTTAGTGATTTTGTTGTATGAGGTTAGGAATTATCGTGAAAGGAGTCCAAAGTGGCAACAGAGAAAAGAAAATAAACTATAGCTGAGTTTCTATTAAGTCCAAACACAATCCTTGATGTTTTTAATCTACTATATTCATTCATTTTCTTCCCTTTGGTCCAAAACCACAATAATCTGCAAAGTCCAAGCAAACCGTAATAATCCCAAAATATATTTTAGTCGCTCTTTCCCAAAAATTACCTAAATATTCCCAAACCAAAGCAAGTCGCACAGCTTATCTTGCTAGCTGTTGGTATTTCCATGCAGCTTTCCTTGTCTCCTAGTATATGCAAGCGACCACACTTTTGATCCCTCAGGCAGTGTAAGAGGTTGCGATTAATAGGACCGGTATTTCATTGTTGTCGACCATCAGCCGCCTCCGAGTCAGGCAGGTGGTTCAGTTCGTTTTTGATCGGCTTTTGATGTGAGGGAGCCGGGTTCGAGTCTGCGGGCTTTACCCCCTCATAGACTTTGGTGGCAACTCTTTCTTAATTGGGACTTTTCTATGATTTGAAGATCGCTTACGGCGTAAATGATTAAAACAAAAAGTTCTCAACGATCACATTTTTTATTGGGTTTGTTCCGAAAGGAGATAATTATTTTGTTTTTCATATTCTTCAACTTTTCGTCACCCCCTCGAACAAAATACAAATGTGTGAATTTTTTGTTGGTATGAGAATTTGCATGCGGTTTTAGGCTAGAGCTGTCATAAAACATTTTTATTTTAATATTTCCAATTGACAAATTATTTTTTATGCATCATTAGAACACAAGGCTGGGATGTGTGTTCAAATGTTTGAGCGTGAACATGTACATGTACGTGTGTGTGTGTGTGTGGTGTGTGTGTGAGTGTGAGTGTGTGTGTGAGTGTGAGTGTGAGTGTGAGTGTGAGTGTGAGTGTGAGTGTGAGTGTGAGTGTGAGTGTGAGTGTGAGTGTGAGTGTGAGTGTGAGTGTGAGTGTGAGTGTGAGTGTGCAGTAGCAGGAATTAATTAGCCTCTGGGCCTGTTTCCCAAAAGGGGGCATCGCCCTCCTGAACTATAACACGTCTGGACCCAAATGCCACCCCCCCCCCCTTCCTTCATTTCCCCCTCACATGAAATTATATCCTAATGCTGCCCAAATATCTCGACGTCAGAACATTCATTGAAGCCAGCTGAAGTTTTCAATAAGACTATTAAGAAGTTGTTTTAATTCGGACGAAAACTACTTTTTTCTTTGTTTTACTGATTAGCGACTATATTCTCGTCAGAGCCATGAACAGCGTTAGGCTGAACGGCAGGTGAGGGCTATTGTCGAAATCTGGTTGGCCATCGCCATCCAGCAAATTGTCGCTGGTTGCAGGCTTTTAGAATTATAATAGATTTAATCATCAGTACGAAGCACAAATTATAATGTTTTTTAATTGTGAGAGGTGTCGAATGTCGAAACTTCCCTAGTCTATGGCCGTAAGGCTCCTTAATTATATGGTCACACTTATTGAAAAATACTTGTCAAATAGTTTTGTGATAGTTCAATATTATTCAATTAGTTTTCGTTTTTATTTCAGTCGGTCTAGAATTAAGTGTTTCAAATCCGCGTCGAAAGTAGGTCTTACATGCTGGAATTCCTACTAAGACTCATGCACGCAAGCATAAATTTTATATATAAATATTAAGATGGTTTTATAAGTATTACCACAGTACTTAATTAGAACCAAATTGAATATCAAGTATTTCAACTGTGATTTTGCTACATTATTATAAATTTTTAACCTTATATACTCAACTGTTGATAAATATAACTTATACTGGAAATTACATCAATAAAAATAAATTTATAAAACACAATTTGTGTACAACCAAATTTAAGACGAAAATGTTTAAGTTCATGTTTTCTTAACAATACCGTCGTCCGTGGTTCTTTTAATTGTACGTTCATGACTTTTCCTTATATAACTCCCTAACTCCCCTTGAATGCTGATAATACTTTACGGTGGATACATTCATTATGGATGTATTAATATTACATAAATACATTTTTATGATTATACAGGTAGGATGCTAATGAAAACTAGTCAATCTGAATTAACGAGAACATAAGAAGTAGCCAAGACAATACAAGGTAAGCAGGTTCTTCATACTGACTTGATGGATATACTAGTGCGTTGTAGTAAATGTAGCTCATACTAATTGCAGAAGACCGGCGAGGTTCACTAAGCAAAACACCCACTAGGTTGAGCTCTAGCAGAGAAGTAACAAAACGTTACCACTAAGACTCTTCTAGTTGTTGTGCCTTTCTTATCTTTTCACACAATTCCTCTACAAGACTGTATAGTGTATACTCCATGTTGTGACTGGACAAACAGATTAATTTACCTAAACAAGTTTTAATACTATGAAAGTTCCCCTCCCCTGGAACTTGCCATGCTATGTTGAAAGGTGATAATAGACGATCTCAATATCTAATGGACTTAATATCTGGTCTTATTCTGATATAACTTTACTCTGAGTGAATAATTACAATATTATAATACATATTGATGTCAACGAATATTTTTGTGATTATGTCTTATATTATAAAAATATATTTTTACGGCACTTTTTAAGAAAATGACTAGAAAAAGAAACAATAAGTTCGTTTCGAAACGTTGAATCGTAAATACAAATTAACTCAAATTGTATCAACCAAAAAATCGAATTAATATTTCTTGGCAGCACATATAAAAATTCCAATTCCAACATGCCCCATGGTTGCTGCAGGTATTTCGCATTGCTAAATGTATACTTACTGCTAATCGCTCCTCAGTGACATCGTTTTGTATGACGTTCCATCATTAAAACGTCGTTATCTGAAATACAGTTTTCTCTTTAAATCGCGTAACTTGCAATCACAAGAACGCCTTGACTATTGCTGAAAAGTGATTTGTAAACCAAAAACCATAATGAGGGTAACGATTTTTTAAAGATGCTTTTCGCAGAAACGTGGGTGCTTGTGTGCCGACGAATCTTTTAGAACATCAACCACGCCATGACTCAGAATGTCATACTCATCACAATTGCGGAAGCAGCAACAACATCAACAAAAAACACAAACACATAACAATAACAAATAAAGTCAAAAATAACAAAAAACATAAAATAAACAACAAATAACAAATAAAAATAAACAAAAACATAAACAAACACAACAACAATAATAACAAAACAACATTACCAAAAATAAAAATAAAAAAACAAACCACAATAACTTAATAACATTTTGAACTTTTTAAAGATGTACATGTTACCTTTGGTAGCCCTACATGTTATCGAAGTTTCGCACGCACTGTGACGGCATTGGCAAAAGTGCTCCACCCTTTGTCCAATCCATGTAGCAATCCCACCGGAACCTCTGAATACGGCATAGGGCGTAAAGCAATTGAAAATGTCGTCACAATTCGGACGAAACGTGTAGAAGCAGGTGCAGTGACATAATTACTATCAGGTCATGAAGTCTAAGATGTGAATTTAAAATTATTATTATTTTATGTATGCATATATTTTATGTATGTATGCTTATAAGAATAATAATATAATTGATGTAATTAATACAAAACTAAGGTAGCAGCATTCATGTATATACGTAATGTATTTTGATCCAAGGAACTTGATTCTGCGCTCTACAGGAGGTAGGCTGTAGGGCCACCTGCAAATAACAGTCTGCGCAGGCGTGCTTGGAAACCAACTTTTGTCATCGTAGAAACACCGGGCACGTGCCACGTGCCACTTGACACCCCCCCCCCCCCCCCCCCTCGAACCTAGCGCCGATCAACATTAGGTTTCATTCTCGCAAAGGATGTTCTAAGTTTGATTCGTCTTTTGATTATAAAATACAAGTGGAAGAAAAGAGACAGCAGGAAAGTTAATCTTGATGTAGGATTGTTGTTATTGTCGTTAATGCCATGTAACGATGCTTATATGAGTGCGATGCCCGTGGTGCTTAAATTCCACGGATCTTATTTCATATATGTTTTTAATAATTTGCATAGTTACACTTAAATGGAGTTTGTTTACATTTTTGTTTTGATATTTTATGTTTGTGTTTCAAGGTTACGTGCCTAAGTTATAAAATAATGCGATTTGAATTCATGGCACGGATATTTCATAAAATTAGATAGTAAATTAAAATACGAAGTTAATTTTTGCATGTAAGTCATTCATAACATGTTGGTGTCAGTTTTCATAAGGAAAATATTCTCTTTGTTGAAGCTTAGAAATATTATTGTGGACGGTCGTAAAAGCTGCGTCCCATGGGTTATTGAATAAATACTAATGCTAACCAGCCTTCAAGGCAATACACATATAAACATCAGCACCGCCTAGAATTGAGATTTTTAACATAACCATTAACCAATTTAAAAAATCAGTTATGCATATTTTTTCTATTATTAGTATACAACTTATGTTCTGACGATTTCCACTGATTGCGCTTTGTCTTCCTTTGGGTTATAATTCGATTCGTTATTAAATATTATGTGTACATTATTCATTGGAAGCCTGACCACATAAAATGTGAGCCAGTGACAATGTGTGGATGAATTATGCAGGAAATAAGGGGTAATACAATATTGGTATTGATGTGTATTTTGGTGGATAATCCCCTGTAACCAATGCTTGACAATTTGGATGGTGGGCATATACCAAAGATATGGCCCCGGTTGTATCTCGGTCCTAAAGCCACCATTGATTTTATATTTTTGTTACAAAAAACACATTTAAATGCACAATTTATAATAGAGTATAATTTACAACGTATAATAATAATGTAAAATTTATTATTTTCTTAAGGGGTTTCCTGACGGTTCAAAACGCATACTTACATTTTTTATTTAGAAGTTTAACTTCTATGAAAATGATCTTAAACACATAGAGCTACACATAAGTGATACAGAAGCTCATACAATACGAGAAAGAGATCTCGCGGTCGTTGCCCGCCAACGGCAATTGCGACTGAACGTTTATCCGTACTATCCGTTAGTCATAAGGCAAAAGCTAGGATTATTGATTAAGTCATCTCAAATAGCCCTTAGAGAATAAATTCAACCTACCATCATTAAGTACCTGAAGAGTGCATGTTTCCCTCATAAATTTGTCACAAATGTAGGGAGGGTACTACATTTGCACGTAACTCACAATCTGCCATTTAATAGATTACAAGCTAGCCGTAGATTATAGTAGCTGGCAAGTATGTAGTAGTGGAATAATAGTGGTAGTGGTAGACGTAGTGGTATTCATGGTTGTATTTCGTATGTAGTTCTCCTGACGCAAAGGCTGTTTGAAGACGTCAACCCCACCAGTGTTCACAACAAACGCAGGTGCTAGCTGTACGAAGCAAGCGGAGATCAGTCTCTCGATTTGGGGGAGCTCTACTCGCGAGTCGCGTGGCAAGGCTGTGAGCTCCAAGCAAGGCTTTGGATCTAATCTAACTCATTATCTGACTGCCTTGTGTTAGCTGAATGTCTAGACTACTTTACAAATCATTATGAACAGAGTTATACTATACACACATAGGGACTAAAAGACCCGTTAGATTTTTAGAATCGATGATATCTTCTTGATGTTTTTTTATTAATAATTTATTTCGTCTTTGGTAGGCGTCATTCAATTTTCTATAAGTTTTCATGATAAAATGGCTAATCATCGAACACCTTTACGAAAATTTGACCAATCGTATTGGCCGTTAGTTTTCTAAGTCTAATCTGATTGGTTCGTCCAGAACATCTGCACATTCCTTATAGACCATCATCGACGTCTCTCTCTAGAGTACCAGAGCCAGTCTTCTCTCCTTCTCTTCCACACCTTTCCTCTCCCTGCAACATTATAATAATAGACCGCGGAGAACAAGACAGACAGCACATGAAAATTAAGTTATACTAAAAAAAGAAAGGATTTGATTGTAGTGTTTTGGGCGGTGAGGTGGTATCGAAGTGTGATTCCTCTCCACACCATTCCGGCCACAAGCCAAAGTTGTCCCTGATACATCACTAGAGGAGAGGCACTACGTTAAATTTGAGTTTTGAGTTGTACACATTATTAAGTAAACGGATATTTTTTTAATACTGTATATTGTTAGAGATACGTGTATATAGCAATTTCAAATGTCATTTTATAGCGTTTTGTAGTATCTATTTTTTGGCAACATTCAAAATCTTGTGTATGAATATTTTTCATGTTTTTATTTTAAAATTATGTCACCAGCAAGGTTGAATTAATATCATCTGAATAAAAATGTGTATGAACAAATTGTGGGTACTATGTAAAATAAAATAAAATAGGACTGGAAAACCATTTTTTTATTTTCTTTTTTAAAACAGCGCTTTGTTGCAGCAGCTCTATTCCTGGTGCGAGTCCGAGTGAAGTCATTTATCACCTTATTTCTTTCAGTCTCTACAAATTGATTGAAGTTATGTACATCGCGTTAAGATGACGTCAATTTGATGACTGTAAGGTGACACTTTATGTAAATAAACTAGGAAAACGCTAAAGTCCCGCCGCGTTGATGGATGAGCTTTTTTTAAGTTTTTAGTTTGCGTGGGATATCTTTACTTTTGCAAGTGCTTTGGTTTTCTGCCTATGCATTAGGTGATTGTTGTCAAGTTTCTATTGTTACTTGTCAATTACTATTTACCGTAAAAAACTTATATTAAAAGATTTATTTCTATGGATTCTGGCTAACTTTTTCAACTTTTTGTTTCAAAAGGTACTACATCACCATAACTTTAATGTCCATGTTTAATATGAACGTTGTAGCCCCACCCGTTTGGTCAAAATCGGCCAAAATGACACGAAAATATCGCACTAAACCATAAAAAAACTTACATTAAAAGCTTTATTTCTATGGATTCTGGCAAATTTTTTCAACTTTTTCTTTCAAAAGGTACTTACATCACCATAACCTTAATGTACATGTATAATATGAACGTTGAAGCCCCACCCGTTTGGTCAGAATCGGCCCAAATGTCACGAAAATATCGCACTAAAAATCGAAAAAAATCGTAAAAGTACGATATTCATGAGAAATATTTCTTCGATTGTACCCAAAAACAATACACCTCTAAGTTCAGAGATTTCAAAGGTCCCCTCAAATTTTCAGCAAGATCGCATATGCCGATTGCCCGGTAAAGAGCGAACAAACAGACAAAAAAACAAAGAATAATAAAAATAAAAAAAAACAACCGAGCCAAATTTTTTGGGGGGTCAGTGAAATTGGAGTCTTCGCTTCGCTCATCCAATAATTTGTAATAAATTGCAAGGGCCAAGTTCCCTCTTTCCAGGTTATCAAGCTTAGGGCACGAGAATGTTGGAAGTGAAATTCAAATTAATGTTTTATTTTATCCCAGCTTTCAAATTTTTACCCGAGGGAATGCTAATGACAAAAACGTTAACGACTCAATGTTTGTTGTTTTTTCTTTGTCGTTTTAACTTTTGAAGGTTGGCCTACTGTAACAGTTTGGGGCATATATATATATATATATATTTATTGATCACTATCAACAGGTATTAACCCACAAGTGTTAGGTAACTAAAACTAAACTATTAAGAATACAATTCAAAACCATACAAATACGTTACACAACACATTAAATTCATGAACAAGAACAAGTACTGTAAAAAATAAAATTTTACAACAAATAAAACAAGAAAAACTTGAATAACAAAACTATAAATATATAAAACGGCTGAAAGCCCAAGATGAATGAAGAAAAAACTGAGGTTATGAAATACAAAACAAACTGGTGAAAAGGTGATAAGGTGACAAGAGTGATAAATGAGTCATGTTGGTAAAGTGGCATAAACAGCTGCTTTACACGAATGAAATTTCATGTGGTTGATTTCAATTTCTGTATGAATGGCTAATAATTTGTTGTATGTGCTTTTATTCGGTTAAATTATTTAATTATTTTTCCATAATTTGTTTTTTCTAAACATAATATTGCCATAGATCACTCGATTTGCTACCAGAAAAAAATAAAGTTACTATGTAATAACACCAAAACAATTAGTAGGAATACTGTCCAGTTACATTATCATGCCCCTCCCTTCTACAGTGGTGTCAATCAATCAATCATCAATCAATCAATCAAGGTATCAATTGGACGTTGTTAGGGTAGGGTGTTGATGCGAAGGGAATATCAAAGTGCTGTTTATGAGGGGTCAATCCCACGAAGAAAACCTTGGAAAAACTTTCAATCGGGATTGGTGGAGTGGTCAGTGTCACACGTTATGCATGAGCAGCCTCCGTCAGTGCGTTATAGCAGCAAACATTTTGTTCTTGAGATTCGAGTTTTTGTCACAATGACCATCACTTACATAAAGTAGCATAGATTTGTCTTCGTGTCCAGACCAATTCATCATACAATGATTGATAGGTGATTGTTACATGAGTGGCGTGAACATGTCTACCAACAGTCTTACTCTAACGACTATCAATTACACTTATTTGGTCATCCAACGTACCTCAACTGGTCAAGGCAGGTTGCATATTCGTCTGTTTTTTGCGATGACTTATATACAAAATATATTTTCAATTCTAGTCCTTTACATGCATATAGAAAAACTTGTTCTTACACCCTATACATTGTGGAGTAATATAAGAACAGGAACGGTCGAGGCTAAAATATGGATTAAGGTTATTTAAAATGCAGAGCAGATTTTAAAGACGTAAATCAAAATTTGAAGAGAAATCAAACCAGGTCATAAAGAATGTTCCCAAGAAATGTCAACTGTTTGAATAGATGGAATAAGATAAGAAATTGGTGGTTGGTATAACTAGGGATGTATACATCCTACACTTCATTTGCCTAAGAGTTAACTTTGATGATAGAGAAAGTCTAGGCGTTCAATGTGAAGCAGTCTTTTTCGGACCAATACCCACCTTCGGCAATCCTAACTGAAGGTTTTTTCCGAGGTTTTCTTTAGTCGTTAAGGCGAATGCAAGGGATTTAGTCCTCTTAAACAGCACTCGGACATCCCTTCACAATAATAAAATACCTAGTTAGACACCATGAAGAGGGGCATGATGACACGAAAATTATTTTTAAAAATATATTTAATTTGAAAGGAAACCAGATGGAAATCTAGGAAAAACCATCTGATAGGATTGTCAGTGGCGATTGTCGCAGGGTTGTTGTGATTGTCCGAATACATAAAATTATTATAATCAACATTATATTTATGTAGCCTATTTAATTTGAGAGCCCACATGACCGGAAGTCGTATTTATTTATATACATATTTCCTCATTTTGTTACAACAATCTGTTTTACACCGGAAATGACTAAAATACCCTAAAGCACAGATCCGTATAGAGGATCAATAAAACAAATTTTTTATCAATGAAATGTGAGAGATACCAACTATTGGAAAATTTTCGAAAACATAAAAAAATGGACACAATTAATTCATTGTCTTTCCATAGTAGAATAAAAAAATTGCAACGCACATAAATAAGAATATATTGTCCTGTAGACGTAGAGCCTTAATTAATATATCTACACTTGATGGATCTCATTCGAATAGGCTATACACATTTAGAATTCATATTTTGTGTGTCAATGTTGAAAGTCATAATTAAACGAGGGAGCGGAGCGACTGAGTGTCTCCATTCAACTCAAACGGCTCTCATTCTGTGATTCTGTCTGTCTGTCTATCTGTCTGTCTGTACGTCGAAAATCAGTCGAACCGCTGAACAGATTGCGCTGAAATTTTAAACAGACATTCGGTACGAGTTTACTAAGAACTGTTAACAAAATCAGCTTGACCCATTGCGATTTAAGCCTACAATAAATAAAAATGTGATTTTTAATAATATCAATGGCATTTGTTTCGTAGCAGTTAGCGGGAGGAGGTTGACGTGGCCTGCATGGCCTAGTGGTAACCATTTAGCCTACCGCACGGATGGATGGGGTTCGACACCCGTCAGTTCTAACTTTTTATAATTTTACACCCACATATTATTTTTGAGGGGTGTTAAATGGGAAATAAAAATTAGGTGATTTTGTTTAATCTTGGAAATTTGTTAATGTTTCACGCTAATACGTTTTGAATACGATTCGCATTTTGAATGTTCAATTTAAATAATTATTGTGGCAAGCAGAGTGAGTTCCTGTAAGATGACCAGACGGTCCGGTTTCAGAAGTCAAAACACTTGGCTAACTCACTCGTTTAACAACGACTTTGGCGTTTCCCTAGTAAAATGTATTTAAACGAGGGAGCGGAGCGACCGAGTGTCTCCATTCAACTCGAACGGCTCTCATTGTGATTCTGTCTGTCTGTCTGTACGTCGAAAATCAGCCGAACCGCTGAACAGATTGGGCTGAAATTTTAAACAGACATCCGGTACGAGTTTACTGAGAACTGCTAACAAAATCAGCTAGATTCATTACGATTTAATCCTACAATAAATTAAAATGTGATTTTTAAAATATCTATAGCATTTGTTTAGTAGCAGCTAGTGGGACGATAACTACGTGGCTTGCATGGCCTATTGGTAAGTATTTAGACTACCGCACGGAGGGTTGGGGTTCGATACCCATTAGCTCGAACTTTTTTATATTTTTACACCCACATATTATTTTTGAGGGGTGTTAAATGGGTAATAAAACTTAGGTGATTTTGTTTTATCTTGGAAATTTGGTAATGTTTCACGCTAATACGTTTTGAACATGATTCGCATTTTAAATGTTCAATTTAAATAACTAGGGAAACGCCAAAGTCGTTGTTAAACGAGTG
The DNA here is from genome assembly GCA_024449915.1 of Sweltsa coloradensis. Lineage (NCBI taxonomy): Eukaryota > Metazoa > Arthropoda > Insecta > Plecoptera > Chloroperlidae > Sweltsa > Sweltsa coloradensis. Next base: position 657,721 of record JAMZAV010000324.1, read on the forward strand.
AGTGAGCCATGTGTTTAGTACCCGGGAACATCGCCTTTTCTCCCATAGGCTCGATCTAGCCCAGTATGGGGAATGATACCGGATACTATACACATAGGTCACTCACTCGTTTAACAACGACTTTGGCGTTTTCCTAGTGTATTTTAATTGTATTACTACTACTGTTTGTGTACAATTGTTTTTTGTTATGAGTGACCTTGAAACTTTATTTTATTATTTCTGAGGGTCGTAAAGCCTACTCAAAAAAGTTAGCAACAATTTAACATATTGTAGCTGTAGAAATTTGCATTTGAATATAATTCACACTTCGGTCATATTTTAAATTTGTAACTTCGAATATGATGGATGAAGAAAGAGAAAACGCTGCATTGTGAAGTTTGTCTCACTTCCCAAATCTACGAACATATCTGTTCGTAAACTTCTCGGACGTAACTTTGACCAGTCTCGTTACAAAAGTTAATTGAGAGCACGAAAACACAATTGATCTTTTTTGTAATGCCAGTGATTGGGCAAATTTTCTGAATGGTGTTGTTAAGCATCTGCCTTAATAAATTTCAAAATAAACAACTAATAAGGTTTCACTTCGTTGGAGATTTACCTTCGTTTTGTTTAGTACAAAAAGGTGTTAGATAGTCTAACCACAAAAATATTGCCACTACAATAATTAATAACTAAGTGTTAAAAATAGTTTCAAAAGTATTTTATTATTTTTGTAGTCAAACGTCCAACATAAATATCCCAAGTCATAGCTTTCATTCTATGTAATCTTTGTATTAAAAAATTCATAAAAACTCAATTTTATTTCTAATGTTTCTGACGCAGAATCAGTTAGGATGTAGAAATTACAAACACAAGGTATCAAGCTGGTGAACATTCGGATAAAAAGAAAAGAAAAAAATAATGTTTATATAGTAAATGCATTAGTATACTTTAAAAATTCTTGAAATGGAGTGAGTGAATTTACTTTTGTCACCGTTTTCTATGATCATTGAATGAAAAAATCTTAAACAGCCATGCATTGTATGGGATTCGAACCCATAATCCTTGGTTCCATACGCTTAGTACCTGCTCCCAACCGTATGAGCCAGTGTGGACGTTTTTTTTTTTTTTTTAGATCTTAACACGAGTGATGATATATTTGAGAAATATGTTCAGGGACCCACTAGCGCCATGCTATCTATCTGATAAGAAAACGGTTTTGTTAGTTTGGTAGCATCTATAAAAACGTCAGGGGTATCGGTTAAACCCTATGAGGGACAAAGGGTTTGTTGGGTTTCTATACTAACGTAGTATATCGTGGCTTAGGTTTTGATGATAAAGAAAGGTAGGCGAATAAATTAATAAATCTTGTTTTCATTTTCCTTTTTCTTGTCGGTTTGTTTTTGTGTTGGAATGGGACCCAGCTAGGAGCAAGCTACACACGTGAAAAATGGCACCTCCTTTGCCTATCCAACTTGTTCAATGAGCAAGGTCTGGCTAGGATTCTATAGAATAATTTAAAGTGAGCTCCCCACCTCCCAAACTGTCTGTTCGCTCGTACCACGCACATTATAATAAGAACTTCAATTCTAATGCAGAACGCCGAAGGGTCTAATGCCGAACCCACCCGAAGTCCTAGTCGTGGTCAGTTTTAGAACTATGTTTAGGTTCTACGGCGGGTTTCCATCTACTGCCTTGTGAAAACTTCTGATGAAAAACCAGTTCGCGTTTTATTGATTGTTTAAGAAATAAGTGATAAATTGAAGGTCGTAAACGCATTTTGGTTTAAAATAATTTGCTTACTAATTTTTGCCCCCTAAGATATTTAAGGTTATTACATCGGAATTATGATAAGTCTATGCAAAATTGTCATGACTTCCCACGTTGAATTTAAACTTGTACAACTTAGCCACAAAGCAAACTTTGTACAAATGATACTAAAAGCTGAAAATGTGTCTTACCACAATGCAATGAATGTACACTTCTATGTCTTACGTGTATTCTTTTAAATTAAAAATACAAAACATATTCAAGAAATTTGGATATGCTTGTACACTAAAATTCTGTAGGGCGGGAAAATAGTATGCCGTTTCACAGTAGATTTATACCCCATAGTCAGGCAGAACACACGCCTGGCGGCCTGACGATGTGCTACAAAGATGTCCCGAAAAAACAAGACTAAATTGACCCATTTGAAAACAATTTTTGTTGGAGTTTGATGCGAAGTTATCTAAGTTAAATTATCATGATAATTATTAAATTGATTTGGTCATTATATATTGGTATAATCCAAATCCTTATCATGGTTTTGGTAATTTTTAAGTGTGAAGGTATGCCTCGGTGCGTTCTATTATTTCTACAGAAAATGGACATGCAGAGTCGTCGGACTTATATAAGAACATCTGTCCCACCTGGAATGTGATACTAGTATTCAGAATAACTAATTTAAGTGTTTAATATTTTAATACTCCTAAGTGTTTTATTTATGTGTGAGGAGTCATTAAAATGCATATTGATTTCTCACCAAATTGATGTTTTTGTAAATTAAAAAAAGTTTGTTTTCAAAATACCAGAGGCTCTTAGTTGTAATAGGAGCATTGCGATTAAATGTTACCTTACAACATTTCTGAGAATAATCTCTCTGCCACAGGGAATCTTGAAACTCTTGTTCAGCTGCACTTTGAAATTTCGGCACAATATAAAAAAAAACTTCTATCTGTCATTCATTATCATTTGGCTATGGGTCAGTGTCCTATCTCTTTCTCCTTCTAACTTGCAGCTGTTGCACCTTCCATCTCATTTTCTTCCCCGTGCTAATGTATTCAACGTTGAGTGATATCTCGCTCCTCGTCGCACTCGCGTCAGGAGCGATCCTCTCTCTCGCTCGCTCTGCCACGCGACCGACACACGCCGGTTGGCGCAAGCGCAAAGCCGCCGCCGCTACGCGCACACTCACAAGTCGAACACATGGAGCCTAACAATTACTTCATTAATCTTTACCTTGTTACTTGCAACTTTACCAAGGTGGACTTTACTTTACACACACTACTTTCCAATACGCCAAGTTCGAATGCGACAAAACAATTATTTTCATTGCGACAAGAAAAGATTCTATAAAGCTCATCTTATAACATTTTATTTGTACCTGTATTCTGGTATATAGGAATCCACGACCACCCGTATTTATTCCTGCAGGTGAAAAATTTAGATTCGGCGACGGAGCTATCCGTGGCATTGTCTGACTAATGCTGCTGTGCTGATGCATATATTTCCGAACAACTTGCTGATAATGTTCGAGATTCTTTGACTAGACACACGACAACGGTAATTTACCGCGTTTAGACATGCACGTTTAAAGTGCGTGAATCTCGGAGGACATGACGCCCCCGCCACCTTCCTCAAACTCGTTATCATTGCGCCTGATGAAGGAGGTTGATCACCTCCGAAAATTTATACGCTTTATTCAGAACCATCAACGACGTTGAAGAGTTCTTCCAATCCATCGAAAGAACCATATTCTTATCAGCAATTTCATTGAAAACCCATTTTTAACCACGAATTGTAGAAATGTGTACCCTAAGAAATACTTGTAACAATGTTTTCCATTAGATTTTTTTTGTGCGAGTTAAACAGTAACTCCAAAAAATATTGCCTCACATTCACAACAAAAACACGTCGTCGTCAACATTTACATCGTCGTCATCGTCATCGTCGTCTTGCATTAAAACTCCAATGATAATTCCACCACATTGAGCCCCAACGAAAAGTGTACAAGTTTTTCGTATCCAGAAGTGTAGGGTATTGTACATATTCACATTGTATCAGTGCTTGATTCTCCATGATAATGAAGTGAGGCATTATAAAATACCCCCGGCGGGTTGCAGTGGGGGATGTGGCAGCGAGGGGTGGGGGGACTTGGCTACACCGGGAAGCAGCTGCAACTCAAATAACCGGCCATGGAACGGAACGCACTTTCAAAAGCCCATCTCTGAATTTCATTAGTTACTATTCTATGTTGCTAGAGGATAGAAGTTCTGGCTGCATCTCCCACTCCAGCCGTACTTGCTGCAATTAGACGTACTACTGCTCTAGTTACTATTGATTCTCTCCTGCAGTGAGACCTGTCTCTCAGAAGCTGCTTGATGGCCATTCAATTGTGGCGGTGTAGCGTCTTTTGATGTTATCACACTACGTCTCATTAGATACTAGGTACTGTCATACAATAAACCTTTCAACTCCTTGCGAAGCCTACTCTTCTCGTTATAACCGTGTTGTGACGTTGAGCATTTGTCAGCGATTCCTGATTGGCTCCCTCATTCCTATGCCTCGCTATTCAAGTGAGTGAGGCGGTTGCCCGGCTCATGATTGACGGAAATATACTGCGAGGCTTTGAGCTTGTCTGGCTAAATGCAAAGTCGCTGGACTCGTAATTAGGAGGTGCGGGTTCATCTTCTTTCATCGGAATACCTTACTTAATGGCAAACCTGATTCCTCACTCAATAGAAGGCGAATGCTAGGAATGAGCGCGCGTCATGTATTTGTGACACGTGTATTACACAAACCAAAAAGTAATATGTTCATATTAATGCTCATCGACCTATAACCAAAAATACGATTAACATATTAGATCCTAAATTACTGGAGTATAGTGGGTAGAGATCCTACATCAAGGAAAATAAAACAAAAACAATATATAAAGATAGTAGATTGCTTTTCTGTGAATAAATAATTATGTTCTTATTCTTTTCGCAAATCACAATAATCACAAATCATACTACAACAAATTGAGATAATGGGCACCCACCAGTGTATAGTGGCATTCGCATTGGTCGAATGGGAGTTGGTTTGGTGCATGATTCCTCTGGTCCAGGTTTGCTGCTTCCAGCAGGTTTTCATCCGAGGTAGATGATGGAAGTATCACTAGAATTTAAACTGTGAACATAATCCACACATACGTTCGATTAGTGTACACAAATACACGTTTGAGCAAATATGAAATGAATTATAACACAAGTACAAGGGGCATTATCAATTTTACATTTGCATGGTGCATTTTCATGCAGCAGACATGGGCCCTAGGAAACATAACATTGATATGAAATATTGCAGGGGAATGGGAAAGTATCCAAAATTATTTAGATCAGTTTTATTGTTATACTGTTTACTTTAAGTTTCATAATAGGTTTCAATGTGTTCAACATAATACCTGTGCAATATTTCGGATAGCTCTGCTATAGCTGTGATAAGTAACAATATAAAAGGGAGGTTAAAAACATTATTTTCAATAGAGGCTGGAGATTTGGCCTAGTCACCAGTCATTGTCTTCTACCCTAAATAAACGCGTGTATGTGAGTGTGCGTGTGCGTGTGCGTGTGCGTGTGCGTGAGCGTGTGCGTGTGCGTGTGCGTGTGCGTGTGCGTGTGCGTGTGCGTGTGCGTGAGCGTGCGATTACAAATGCTACGTTAGCTTGTCAGGCTTTTGTAGAAGGTAATCGTGATATAATTCCAAGTGACAGGACGTGAGTACAGCTCAAAGACGGTAACAACTAACAAAGCTAAGTAATCCCCAACCTCTGGCATATTATGTGTGTGTGTGTTTGACTAGAGTATGCAAATGATGCCCATTTCTTTACCATACGCACATATTTGTCCAAGTTTACGCCTTGTCAGGGGCAATTAGTATAACTCTTCTCTTCAGAAAATAACATGTGTTTTAAATTACTTGGACGCAAACATCTTTCATTGTAGGCTGTACTTTGTAAATACGCTTTATATAACGATAATGTTTTTCTTTATTGTACAAATACCTCATTTTATCATTAGAATTTTCTATGAGGGTGCAAAGCTCGCCTATATGCATCCCGTTTCTGTACGTGTGTCACGTATCAACTCAATATAAAAACCGAACATGACATCCGATTCTTTGTTGACATTGCCCTTCAACAAGGATGATATATAATGTTTTAAGCCTTCCATCAGAAAGTTTGAATAGTTAAGTACTCGGCACCTCCTCCTTTAATGTAGGATGGAACAAACAAAGAACAATAAACTTAAACTTCGCATCATTCATTGTCTTTGGTACTCCCCCATCACCCGTCAATTTAATTCTTATAATATTTTATTTTTATTTCGAATTATTGTTTTCCAAATTGATACCAAGTCTTCAAATTCACTATTTTAAATAATATGTAATTTACACTTTAAATGGCATTTTGGTATTGATATAAGGTCAATGTGCCCAAACCGGAATTATAAACTTTATTAATCAATAATTTTAGGACCAACTAACTTCCACTAGAAATATAGTAGCCTATATAATATGTAACGTATTTTTGTATTTAAAAATTATATAAATCGATAGTTTTTAGTGCATGTATAATATATATATCGTTTTCGGGAAAGTTCGCATTTTAATTCGCCCTGTACAGATGATAGGAAAATACATGCACCATAAGCTAAGGGTAACTCAAGATGCCTGAATAGGTCTTACTTACATATTATTCTAACTATGTGTACTTATAACAAGTAAAGACAGGCGTTTACGTAGCCCGCATGGGATCAACCGACTTAGGTTCACGCTGCAGTTCAGATTTTAATGTTCATATATTAAAATTTTAATTAGACTTTTTGCACGTATGCTTGAGAAGATAAAAAAAAATCGCTCACTTATCTCTTCAGCTACCAACTTATACGACACATACATTTCGACCGAGAGTATAACGGACCACTAGTCACTCGTAAACTATGATTACTTCTCGCCAAATACGATTTGTAATGGCAAATTGTCAAATAGCTGATGCTGCGCCTACATTTTTAAATTGCATGCAATTACCAACTCCGTTTATTACCATAGCTCTTTGATTGGCTTTTATTGCACTTCGACCGGATTGCATTATTGCACTATAAATCATGAAGGTTATTACTTATGTCACGCGGTGCATTTATTTATGTTTTTCTTTTTTTAAAGAAGTGTCTGACAATACAAGACATCAGCATTAAATATTTCATTCGTGTATTTAAAACATCATGTACAATAAAACCAAGAAAAAATCTTTTACATTACCTACTGTTTAGTGCAAGTAATTCAAGTTAAGATTTTGCTATCATTATATTTTTAAAACTCGGTCTCTAGGTGTCTCTCTTTATTTGTTTGTCGTATGACTGTAATTAAAAAAGCATTGTAAGATTTCTTTAAATGCTATGATGGGGACGGAAAAGAAGAAGGAGCGTGTAGAGTCATAATACAATGTGTAAAAGTAGGAATAAATTCGAAAAGTAAACACACTGAATGGATGACTTTTTGTTAACCACATCAGTTAAATAGGCCTAGAAAATTTGTCTATATATCTTCAACAACTCGAAAAGTAAATCTGTGCAAACCATCAAACCAACGCTCTTGTATTATTAATTTATCTCATAAGGAAGCTTTTATTTTATAGAATCAAATTATATTTTATTTTATTATGATATTTCAGAAGATTTAGCAACTGGATTACTTCATAAACGTCGTTTCGTGGCGAATTGTTTGTACTTGGAAAGTTAACTATAGATAGCTGAGATGGTATGTACCAGATTTACAAAAATAATTCTTTTAATACATCCCCACCCTTTTTTAGATTTACATAATATTTGTTGGTTTAAATTTGTTTTATGTAAGTTATTGGTTATAATATGGTTGGGTGATATATAGGCCCCATATTATTTGAGATAAAATATATTTGTGTTTACATTTGCTTATAATACACTCAAATTTAAAAAAAAATATGGATTTGTTTACGTTTTTCAAGCAATTCGATTAGCCTACATTATTGCATCTCAACTTAAGTAAAAACCATACAAAGAAGTGATATTTTAAAAGCATATATAAATAAGTTATTACTTAAACTTAATTTCTTGTAACTAAGCTATAATACTAGAAATAAAACACATTATTAAATACAAAGATGATATAAGGTTACAATTTTAGAGGGTACAAATAACTACACAAATGCAATTCACAATAATATTGCAAAATACGTTTGATTAACATGAGTTATATCGGACGAATATATGTATATATGTATAAATGTATATAGAAGCATACTTTATAATAATGTATAAATGTTTTAACTGATTAATTGGATGAGCGAAGCGAAGACTTCAATTTCACTGACCCCTCAAAAAATTTAGCTCCAATGTATTTTTTTCTTTCTCTGTCTGTGTGTTCGCACTCTACCGGGCAAACGGCATACGTGATCTTGATCAACATTGAAGGGGACCTTCGAAATCTCTGAACTTAGACGTGCCACGTTTTTGGGTACAATCAAAGAAATATTTCTCATGAATATCGTACTTTTGCGATTTTTTTTCCGATTTTTAGTGCGATATTTTCGTGACATTTGGGTCAATTCTGACCAAACGGTTGGGGCTACAAAGTTTATATTTTATTTGGACATTAAGGTAATGGTGATTTATTTCTTTTTGAAAGAAAAAGGTGAAAAAATTAGCCAGAATCCATAGAATAAAGGTTTTAATATGAGCTTTTTTAGGTTTATAATAACAATTAACAAGAAACAATAAGACTTGACAACAATCACCTACAATGCATTCAAAAAGCACTTGCAAGGAAAAGTGGTCCTGCGCAAACTAAAAACTTACAAAAAAGCTCATCCATCAACGCGACTAAAAAAAAGCGTTCGCGAAGCGGCCTAGTACATCTAAACACAGTGCCTTGAAAGTTTGGCTTTAACTTCCCGGGTCGCTATTATATAACATGGAGACTTCAATGCATGTATTAGACAGTAACCTGGCGTAATTCGAATTCTACCTACAACACTCGAAATATGTTATACCACGCGGGTTTCTCGTGTTCGGATTCAACCCCAGCCACCGTCAATCATGACTCAACAACATTCAATGTTTTTTTCGGCGATTGTTTAATTATGTTTGTATTTAATTCTACTTATAGCCCTTGGACAATCTTTACCAAATATCCACATACCAAATTATGTATTATTCCTGGTTAGTTTTCGAAAACGAACACGTACAAGATGTCCCTGGGCAGGGTAACATACTGAAATTGCCAAAAGAGTGGTCAAAAAGTAATTCGAAACCATAAAACTCCCTCCACCCCCACCCCCACCCCCACAATCCCTCCCCAACACAATGACCAATTATTCTTATTTTCTATGATGATGTTTTAAATTTTCCAGTTAGGAAGCATTAGTCACGATATTTTGGACAGTAGTAATTGATAAACCCGGAATAAACTCACACATTACTATGGACGTAGTGTCAACAAGATTGTTAACAATATACGTGGTTTGCCCTTGGAGCGTTTGACGTTCAAGCCACATCCAGAATTTCCACAAAAATATTTTTGTAATATTACAGCTTTTTTAATTGTATAAATAAATTTTGCCATTTTAATTCATTTCAATGGTGTGCAATATTTTCTAATTATGTGGTATCATTCGGCCGGGCCAAGATGTTGCCTAAAACGCCGTATAATATATTTTGTCAAACAAATACATCAAATTGTTTTCATTTCCTCTAAATTTACTTAAATAAAATTAAAAGTAGGGAATCGAAACTCTCCTATTATTACCACTTTTTGTCCATCCGTCTGTCCGTCCGTCTGTGCGTATGTCATGTCTCAAGATAAAAACCGAACATGACCTCTGATTGGAGTGCGGTCATATTGTTGACAAATTCCATTGAACACAGAACATGTTTGATGACCCTTGTGCTCAAGGAAGCTGAGCTGGCATTTCCCCCGCTCAACTAAAAAAATATAGTTCATTCATGCCAACTCGTTATGAATTTAGAAATTAACAGAAAACTTATTTGAGCCACCATGACCCCAAAAAAATTTGTTAAACTTGGTACTTTTCTAGCTAGGTCCCAAAGGCGAAAATCTCCCATAATAAATAACATAGGGACGATATTTATACCCCATGACCTTGAAAGATTTTGATCCAAAAAAATATTGACCATTATTGACGGTACACGGCAGCCTTTTCTGTAAATCCTCTATTTTTTTTTTGTAATTTGGGCAAGTGGTTTGGTCAAAATATGTTGATTACCAAGAAGGAGTGTGATTTTGGAATTCATATTTTTTAGGGTTTTATTTGTGCACAGTTTCAAGACACGATGTTATAAAGGGTCATTTTAGATTGGTATGTTGCTCTAGTATCTAAGTGGAACAAAAATTGAGCAGGTTAACGCCGATTTACGAAATTTCCCAAAACGCCAACGTTTGCAAATTTCTAGATCAAAAAATTTGAAAAATTCGTGTAAAATCACCGTTACAAGATATGATTTTTTAACAGTCATTTTAGTGTAGTATTATGCTATAGATTATGTGGTAAAAAAAAAAAAAATGGAGTAACAGCCTCTTTAAGGGGGTATATTCTGGACTCGGCACCTCCACCAAAAATTTCAACGCATGATAAGATTTTATGAGTGCTTTTTCGACAATCTGTTGATTAACTCGATCATTCAGGCCATAGCTAAATTCGCTCAAATTTTTTTAAGCTAAAAATTAACATTCCATATTTTTTCATATAATAATATATATATATATTAGTACTTTAGACAGAAATTAAAAAAGTGACTACACCGGGGTTTAAATTGGTGGCGCATTGCTCAGTTGGTAAGAGCATAGCCCGGTAAGCTAAGGTCCCGGGTTCAAACCCCGGTGTAGTCACTTTTTTAATTTCTGTCTAAAGTACTAACATAACAGCGTCATAGTCGCCTACTATAAGCAAGCCAATATGTTATACAAGTTCGTAACATTGATGTTGTCGTTGGGGTTTCGTCATGGTTGGTTTTAGGTGTGGTACATACTTTAACACGTTTCGCGAATGTCCTCAGCATCTCAGTTTTGACCGGGCGCTTATATCGCAGGCTTTCACGGATTGAATATGCACACATAGTATTTTCGGGTAGTCCGTGTGGTTTTATTTTATTTATTCCAACGTTTCGGACAGTTCTCCCAAAACCTTACTTAGATTTTTTAAAAGTAAGGTTTTGTTTGTTTTTTATATTGTTTTATGTTTAATTTCCTTGAAGATGGGCAGGGAGAACTGTCCGAAACGTTAGAATAAATAAAATAAAACCACACGGACTACCCGAAAATACAATGTGTGCTTAAAATATATTATATTATATATATATATATATTATATTATTATATCATAATATTATATTATTATATCCAGTTGCACGAAAATGAGTTCCTCAGCTGAGTGGATAGAAGAAAGAGCCACCTGAAGCCCACTACCAACGCTTAGTCATCGCAAAGATCTTAATGTAATGCTGAGCAGTGCAGGACTTGTTTTCTTAATTATTGTTATTGTCTTGTTGTATCATGTTTTTAATTGATGTCGTACCTTGAGAATGAGCAGGAGAACTGTTCGAAACGTGGTATTAAACTATTAACTCGAACTCGAAAGAATTCTTATGCAATAATATATATATATATATATATATATATATATAGTATATATATATATATAGATAAAATCAAATACAAGTCGCATATATTTTTATAGATATATTGTTTGATTACCGACGTTTCATATATTTCACCTAGCTTATCAAGGTTATAAACAAAGACAAATGAATAACCAGTACAAGATGACAATATAAATATTATTTTATATAATCTCACACGCAGTTACCAAACATAATTCATCTTACGCGAAAGCTCAAATCTAAACATATATATAAAACATTTTTCATTGTAATATTTAAGGAATTATGGGAAATTTTGGATTTTGAATTAAAGCATCGTTTTATGTTCAAATGTTAATTATAAGTGCATTTCTGAAACTAGATTTGTTTCCGATTTTTTTTTGTTGCATATCTTGGATTTTCTGTTTCTCAAATACCAGCAATACTAGATACAAATTAAATTTACGGAAAAAAACAAAAAATACTTCTTTTGCCGGTTTTTGCAGATTTCTAGTTTCAATAAAAAAAAGGTACTATTCGTCCTATCAAAATGAGATAAAAAAAACTTGTGAATTATTCCACTTTTGTTTGGGGTCAAAAAAAAACTGTAATTCACATTTTTTTTTTAAATTTTAAAAAAATAAAAAAATATGGTTATATCCATTACAATGAACGCGTGTTCTGAATGAGTTAAGGCTATTCCAGAGCACTCCTACCGATATTTAAAAAATGACTGAGAGTTGGTTGAATGAAAGAGGAACATGAATAAACTAGGAAGCTTCGCAAACGCTTTTTTAGGCGATTTGTTGGATGAGCGTAATTGTTTAAAAACGAAAAAAAGCGTAAAATTGCGATTTTCATAAGAAATAATTATTAAAATCGGATGAAGCATGTAGATGTAATAAGTCAAAAAAAAATTTAAAATTAAAAAAAATCGTATAATTGACAATTGACATTACCATAAGAAATAAGTTTTTGATTGCGCTCAAATTTCACACGAATATATTAATTCATAAAATTAAGGTTCTGTAAAAAAAATCATTATAATCGGATAAAGCATGGAGGTGAGAAAGTCACGGAAATTTTAAAAATCGAAAAAAAATCGTAAAATTGCGATTTTTATAAGAAATAATTTTTTGATTGCGCTCAAATTTCACACGAATATATAAATTCATAAAATTAAGGTTCTGTGAAAAAGTCCTTACATTCGGATATATCATGTAGGTGTTATAAGTCGAAGAAATGTTTTAAAAATCGAAAAAAATCGTAAAATTGCGATTTTCATAAGAAATAATTTTTCGATTGCGCTCAAAAACGTGGCAGTTCTAAGTTTCAAAGATTTCGAAGGTCTCCAAAGAAAGAAAAAAAGGGGAAAAAATATTCCGGATTTTTTTCTCCAGTGTAGTGAAATGGAATCTTCGCTTCACTCGCTACGCTCATCCAAAAAGAAAGAAAAAAAAAATCTGACGGGACTATAGCCTTTTGGCCATTATATGCAAATTTTGGGTGAAGTAAAGTTCTAGGTTCAATACTTAATTTTGAGTTATAATTTTTTTAATAGTATAAACACACCTTTGTCTCCTCTACGAGTATAAGGGAAAATAATTTTATGTAATAACTTATAACGTAAGATTTTTTTCGTCCACCGGTTCTCTTATTTGTACTATGTGAGAGAAAAAATCGCACATCGAACATTATTTCAGAAAATAATTTGACCTCATACTCATAGCTGAGACAAATGTGTGCTAAACAATAAAAAACCTTAGTTCAAAATTAAGTATTACACCTAGAACTTTACTTTTCTTATAGACCCAAAATTTTCACATAATGGCCAGAAGAGAGCTATTGTACCGTCCAAAAAAACGTCCAAAAATCCTCTTTTTTTATTCACGTTCCTCTTTCATTCAACCAACTTTCAACCATTTTCCTTTGACTTTCAACTACGCCGTATACCGTGCTTTTAATATATACATAAAAGGTGTTATACAGTTAAAACACAGAAATTCACTGTTTTTCGTTCGAAAACAACTTATTGAACCAGACGATGTTTTGCATAAAATATCTTGCATGGGTCTGCTACTGGATTACCAACTAGTTCCTGAATACACACCGATACAAACACACGCAATGAACTCCAATATACAAAAACAAAAACAAAACGCGTACACTGTAAAGTGTACACGAGAAAAAAAAATTAAACACGAGTGCGATCAATCACCCTATAGTAAAAAAATATTTGGAAGCTAATTTTCGATTTCCTGACGTGCTAGAACGCTTAGGGCTAAACTCAAGGTGTGCCTTTAGATGTTCTTCGTAAAGGGGTACCATCGTGATGACTGGATGATGTGTGGTTGAAAGTGTTGAAAGAATTTTATACTATTGAGGCAATCTAATACAAAATAATTTTGAAGCTCACGCAACATATAAACCGAAAACCATTCTATCACTAAATAAAAACTAAAGTGTTAAATTCTATGCTTGCTTGACTACCTTAGAACACACACATGCATAAATACACACGCACGCACGCACGCACGCACATACATATATATATATAAAGTAACATGCGTATTCACACGTGACTACATGCACGCTCGTTCGCACACACAGGCACGTACTCATACACAATTACGCAACATTTTCTACTCAACTTGGAATCATACTTATTGATTTAAAAAAAATCTATACACTTTTTTTTATATATTAAAACATAACAGCTAATATACAGTTTTTTCTCGACATCAATAGCTGATTTATAACAATGATACAAGCATCAATAATTTCAAGTCAAAGAATAAAAAGTAAAAGGAATGAAGAAATTAATAAAATGATTATTAAATAATAAGACGCTCCTAATTTACTCAAATGGATCAAATTAATAACACGAACCAATAACAATCTAGCAACATTTGACATTTGGACAGTAATCCACATGCCAAGAATATTGACCCGGAAGTTGTAGGTTCTATCTCTTGTAGGACAAGTTTACAACAATTGCTATCGCGAAACAATATAAATTAAGAAGGAGAAGGAGAAGGAGGAGGAGAAGGAGAAGGAGAAGGAGAAGGAGAAGGAGAAGGAGAAGGAGAAGGAGAAGGAGAAGGAGAAGGAGAAGGAGAAGGAGAAGGAGAAGGAGAAGGAGAAGGAGAAGGAGAAGGAGAAGGAGAAGGAGAAGGAGAAGGAGAAGGAGAAGGAGAAGGAGAAGGAGAAGGAGAAGGATGTCAATACAATTAAACAAATGAAAAATAATTTTAAAAACTTCTTTCCAACGACTTAGGATTCAGATGGTGTTTTTACAGTGTTGAAACTGTTATGTGCCCAGATTGTCAGACTCGGCGTTTCTTGCTCCTCATCTTCCTCCCACCCCTGCTAATTTATTCTTCTCTTTCTTGCCTTCGCTCACAGTTTCACTCTTGCCACATACTCCCACTCCAACATCTCTTTGAATCAACCGTTTCAATTTCTCTCTTGGTCTTTCTAATTTTCCCTTTCGTACCTCTGCTGCTTTAAATGTCCCTCTTTGGGATTATAACCATTCCAATCCCATCTCCATATTATACCAAAACCATCTTAGACGTTCCCATTCGAGTTTAAACCTCATTTTTCCAGTCCTAATTCCATTCTGATTTTATTGCTTCTCCACTTTTACACATTGCCCCAAATAAAAAATACTATTGGATTGACTGAGAATTGTTTTGATGCAAATGTGATGTAGGTCAAATAGCAATAGATTGTTCCGGTTCTGTCCGGGCCTAAACACTCCCTAAACACTCCTGCCTGATGCTGTTGGCTTTAACCTTCCAGGCAGAACAAGTGGATTCAATTAAACCAAAGCCCTCTAGATGTTGTGTATAATAAACATAATCAAGAGATGTTTCACTTTAGTCAACTGTTTGCTTAAGCAGACACACGATAATTATAAAACACTTAGCGAACTTATAAATGTGTCCTGTGGTCCCATTAGCTGAAATGGCAGGACCACCATGACACGTGGTGCAGAGGGACGGAGTAAATCTGTTTTTTATAACTGAAAAGGATACACATTTAATAAATAAATAAATAAATAAATAAATAAATAAATCCGGGTCTGAATCCCAGTCGGCACAATGCTAATTATCGTATCGCATAAAAAATTAGAACTTGTCTAAGAAAGGTGAATAAAAAAGTTAGACATACACACGCACTCTCTTCAATACGTTTACTAAACTCAATGGCTAGTTTTTGTCGATGCAAAACGGTTTGATTTTAATAAAGGTTCATTCGATATTTAAAATTTGTCTCCGAAAAAAGTTCAAATAAAACTGTGATGTATTATTATTATTATTATTATTATTTCTAGGGATAACGTTTCTTTACTTAAACATAAGCCGCTATTTATGAAAAACAAGTATCATACACGAATGTTAACATATGAAGATGTCGTGCTCAGTACTTGCACTTTCGTGATAAAACCGCTATAGTTTCAAATACTTGACCACCTATGGGCTGATGAGAGTGACGAAGTTCGCGGTCAAACGGGTGTATATTCTCAAAAGCAGGTGTAAACTTTTTGCTTGAGGTCATAATCGATGAATATTAATTTTGTTCCGTCCTTTATTTAACTAAAGGGTTTCATTCATAATTCATCACTACCTACCAATACGGTCAGGTAATTTTAAGTAATTATTTTTGTTTTTTAAACAAGATCAATTTTAAGCGGTCTATCGAGTAAAGTGATGGTAATTTTCTGACGCCAACAGTCAAGAGGCTCGGAACAGGTAAATTTATTTGGCTTTGTGCAAAAGAAAAGACACGTAACAATTCAAAGTAATAAATTACTAATAATATGTTTTTATCGTTTGTGTACAATAAAATAGGGAGGGGACCACTGAAATTTAATTCCGTTAAGTATGTTGCGATGGACTTATTGAGAGAAACCATCCAGAAACCATGCAGAGTTTTCAACAGAATGCTGGGGTTTTTTGTTCAGGAACGTTTTGAAGCACTTCCACCAAGTGTGTCAAGTAAGAATGTGTACATGTCTCTATTTTAGCTCATTTTCAAAACATTGCTTAGTTTTTTTTATTAGCTGACTGTAAATAAGCCATCAAATAAAGATTTTAAGTTATTCTCGTAGGAGTTAATTACTTGAAATTTTGAAACTATCTCTGATCTGCCATGCACTTTTTGTGTGAAAATTGGAAGTCGAAAAGTGGCTCAGAATATATGTTGAAACTATCTCTGATCTGCCATGCACTTTTTGTGTGAAAATTGGAAGTCGAAAAGTGGCTCAGAATATGTTGAAATTCGCTGGATTTGGTGATCAATCGACTTTTTAGTGGATATTTATCACCGTAAAAATAGTTGTCCCGAACTCTTACAACCGTCTTAATAAACGACTTACTCCCAGAAGTTTTCTTTTATCTCTGGAATAATCTCGGAAGAACCTTCAGTCTGGATTTCCGGCGACAGGGATCAAACGAGCGACCTCTCGTTTAACAACATTTCGAATTATAAATCTGCAGGTTCATATTTATATAAATTAATAAAATATATTAGTTAACCAGTAAATTAAATATTTTAAATTGTGGATATAACATTTAAAATAATGCAAATTATCAAAAATTACTTACTGGTTACTTCTATATCATAACCTGAACCTCTACTAACTAAATCAGTCCAGTTAATTTTTTTATTATAAATATTCTGAAATCAATTAAAAGCTCAAGGGAATTCCTTCCATGAGATCAGCAGTAGACAGCAGCTGTCGCCGGGGAAATGGCTGACAAATGTTTTATGTAAAAGTGATATTTGGTCACCTGTCCCCTGTTTCTGTTCATATTGGAAAGTATAGCCTGTTTGTCTCATGGTCAACATAACATGTACCAACAGACAGTACCTAAGACAAGGTGTTTTCATCAGATTATTTCCTCGTTCAGAATGGCTAATTATTTTCAAATGCAGCTTGATTTAGTAATTATTAATTAGTACATTTTTTAACTGTTATAACGATTAACTATTCAATCGTTCTTCCTACAGCTATAGTACCTAGTCATATAATTTGAAAAATATTAACAGGGTCATAATTCCAAATAATTAAACCAGAAATCGGCCAAACGAGAGGAAAGTGCAAGTCTTAGGTCCGTCTGAATTTTGATTCAATAACTTTGGTTCAGTTTCCAATGAAGATTTTTAATCCGTAACAATACAACGAGATTTATTTAAATTTAGATGGTTGATTGACTTGTTTTTTCTCGGCGTTAAATCATTGGAGTTGAAGTAGTGACAGACCTCGACGTTGAGTAATGATACTGGTTGAATAATATACATTAGATTGATCAAGTTTTAAAGTAACATTTTGTTCATAGTTCGGTATGATTATTAGTACATGAGTATAATTAAGATGATTAGTATGATTGTATAATGTACCTAGTTTGGTGTCTCAGTTTCGTATGTTTTTTCAGTGGATAGTTAAAAAAAAATTAAAAAAAAAAAAAATAGGACCGGAATAAACTCTTTTTATTTCGGTTCAATATTCAAGAAACTGTCACTGATTAGGAAAGTTTCATTTTATTTCAATAATTCTCTTGAATAACACTCACACTAACACACTGCATTCACTACCAAAGTTCTGTACTTACTTTAAAATTATGTTGTAGCATTCAATAGGTCTAAAAAAACTTGTATCCATAATATAAGACCACATTCATAATAATTAAATGAAATTAGATGGTGTTAAAACGTGTATTGTTGATAAATGATAATTATTCTGATTTTATGAAAAACAAGAATATTTTTTTCGAGAGTTGAACTGAGGTATAGGTCTTCACACATTTTCGACAATTGATCTAAACCCTTGTGACTTCTTCTAAGGTTTGATAAGTTGGGTTTTCCGCGGCCAGGCATTATTTTTAATGAGAGAGATGCTCATGGCTGCTGGTCGGCTCACACCTAACAGAACCTGCTCGCCATCACGCGTGTACGTCGACCGGTCAATACTTTTTATGGTCTCACATTTATTTTTTATTTTAATTCGTCTCTTTTTACTTAATTCCTTCAAGAAATCGGAGTATAAGAGTTTTGCACGGATTGCCGGCTTTTTGCACATAATGGTTAAAGATAATGTATACAGTTCGGTCCATTTATTTTTAATTGATTCCAATTGGTCTTCATTTTACCACCAAAAAATAATTTCCTACTGAATTTATGATAGTCCACATTCCTGTTATTTGAATTTTAGCCGTACTAAGGGGGCCATATATTTAAGCAAGATCACCGAAAACGCCAGGTTTTAGTAACAGGCCCACACAAACTATTTATTACAATAATTAAAACTTGTTCTGAAATCTACAAATCTTTGAACTTGAGCAGCTAAAGGTAATCAAAAAAATGTGTTTCACTTAATTGCCCTATTTTATGACTTGATTCTGCGCCAGGCTCGACGAATTTTACGAAAATTGAAAACGTGAAGACCATCTTTAGTGTACAAATGAGAAATGAGAAATTACCGGTTCCACTTTAGTATTGTCTCATTTCTATTCAATTCAATACAGTTTGTTGACAAAAGTTGTGGTAAGACGCACTTTCATACACAAATATTAATTTGTTACAAAAATTAATAGTTTGTCTGCTTAAGACATTATTTATATTTCCCACGATTTTAAAAAATACGACAGGCAAATCTGATTGTGACGCCCGAATCACGTACCGCCATAAAATGGATAAATTGTGTGTTTCTTTGGGTAATTTCCCTGCTTGGATATTATAATTTAAAAAATCAATTATTGGTTGAAAACATTGTTTGGGGGTTCATTCATAATTCCTATGGATTTTCTAGAAGTTTTTGGCCGTCAGCGGTGGCATATACGAGTAGGGCGCTATTCCGAAGCATGTGGCTCTACGAGGACGTGGGTATTATGAAATCGTTCTTCATATTCAGCTATCATCACTCATCGTCTCGAATAGCCTTAGTGCATTAATATCAGACGTTAAGCAACAGAAATCATCGTAATGAAGAAGTGTTACATTTTGAGCCCACAGCTTCTACAGGCTACACATACATTTACCAGAATGGCATGAACTTGAATGTTATTTCACCAACCGCACGGTGTTTTGAGTGATAAAACGTTACACACACTTGCTCCTTATGACTGTCATCAGTATTCAACTTGACTTTGAAACTACTTCGCAATAACGTTTGCCTGCAGTGAAGTCTAGTGCGTACCTTGGAGTGCGATTATGTCATCTCTTGAAAGAGTTCATCGTACAGCAAGAAAATTTACAAACTTGATCCATTTTCTGTAATTTGTTTAAAAAAATTGTCTAAACACATAGCCTAAAGACAGCTATAAAATTAGTCTTTTAATAAACAGTCATGATGGGTAAATTGAAAATTTTAATATTAACTTTTCTGCTATCTAAACTTATTTTTAACCAAGTCATGTTACAAATATCTTGTCATTTCTATCAAAATTATAGCCTTCATTTCTTTGATTTTTTTATACATCAAACCTGTTTCAGAAATTTGTTTGCGAAACGTCAAGAGATGATTTTTAATTTGCTAATCCAATTTTTGGTAACGATTTTTTGCAACAGTGTAAGTTTTAAAAAGAAAGAACACTTAAATTGTCAAATTAACTGAAAACTCAACATGTAAGAAACAAATTAAATTCGTAGTGAAATAGTTTTAAAGTAATATTAATGTTGTGCATGTGCACATTTTCATTGCCTAGTTCAGTGGAACATTTGTGGGTTCGTTTTTCTTATAAATTGTTAAGTCGGTTAGGATATTTTAAATTCATCTCCAACACCTAATCGCTAATTACCTACGCTGGTGTACCGAGTACTTGAAACAATGAGTTGTCACACACCAAATTACGATCCATACATTTTAAGATCTAGCCGTAACAACCCCGACATAAAACGCGTAGTTAACCAACAATTAAAATAGCTTTACTCCTCGTGATTTAATAACATGTTATTTCTGCACAGTTATATATGTTTTGAAATTCCACATTCCTAAAAACTGGTCTTGAAAAAAACTACAAGGGAATTTGTTACCTTCACACTGGACGCAAATGCACAAATCAAAGGGGTCTTTTTCTTTTCTTTATTTCGTGCTCAAATACAAATTGTGTACATCAGCGCACTTGCAAAAGAATCTGGTTTAGGTAAAACAGGAGGTTACTCTAAGTAGTTACACCGTGCTGCCAATTAATGGGATAATTAACATCACTAAGTAGAATTCACACTTGAAACTGGATTCATTAAAGGAAAAATGTCCTCGACCACAGGTTTGTTTTGCTATCAAATGCTGTTTTTGATTTTATAAATTTATATCGTATAAACATTCCCCCTTCCCCTCCCCCTCCCCCATCCCATCCTTTCAGATCAGAAAAGAACATGTACAACACTAACGAAAAATAATTTTCCAAAATAATGTCATTTTTAGAGTTTATTTATATTTTCATTTTCTCTTTATGTTGACTAGAACCATTTCCGGGTACAAGTTTAATGATTGGAAATGAATATATAATGTGATCATTAGCAGCATTGTGCACGACTAGACGATGCTCGGAATTACAATGAAATTATCACGAGAACGATGCAATTCTAGCCGAAAATGTGCGTACGTACGTTTCGAACCGATCTATACCTTCTTCGTAGATGATTTGCTTTTCACCCTCTCCCCCCCCCCCTCCCCATACATACCCGTGTTATACTTGGTCGGAGGTTTTATCCCACGCAAGCCAACATATTTCGTAATCTTATGAACAACGAAGATAAATTTACCAAGGCTTTGATAAAAGCAACCCATTTACTTCTTTTATTTATTAGATACATCTCTAAAGTGAGGGTGGCAATTTGACTTTGCTCTCATAGAGATTTTATCCGGAGACATTTTTCGAGAAATATATGACGACAGGTTGAGGCAAGAAAAAAGTATCACAATCTTGTAATCGCTTGCACAACCCGAAACCTAGATGACAGTTTCAGATCTCAACTCGTGTATTTAAATATTAATCTGCAAGTCGAAGACCTGCATTTTTTCAAACTTCTATTACAAATGGATATGAGGTACTACTTTTAATCCAAAACTTATCCTTTAATTAATGAAGTATTAATTAACTAACCGCTCGTGATAAAATGTATTTAAAAAAGCAAGAGTATTAACGCATATGATAAAATAAAACTGATTTAATTTAGATCATGAAGATAAATTTAACCCTATCACAGCGTTGATAACATATAAACGTACACTCCTATTCACGGTATGCAAAATTACAATAATACTTATAAAAAGTCTCAATCATTAATTTATTGATAGTATTTGTTTGAGAAATCGTACTTGTAGCCTAATGTTTTTTTTTAAAGACGCGGTAATGATGTTTGTTTGTTATAAAAGTAGCAAAGAGGGACTGCGATTGTAAACACAGATTTATGATATTGGGTAACATCAAGTTTATATTCCAATTCTAAAGCTAGACAGTGAAATTTCTCAATTTTCTGTGTTCTCTTGTTGATATTCAAATTTGAGGAGTACTGAAAATCAACATTTCAATCAAATTGTTTGTCATTTAGTACATGCTGCGGAATTGATCTAATATTTGTAGCGTACTGTAACATATTGACAATCTATTGTAGCTTAGAAACATTTGTGTTTAAATTTAACCATTTATCTCGAAAGTCCTAGTGGTAGCAAAAAACCTTTTTGATAATGAATATAAGACAAATACACTTGAATGATAATCTTTTCTACCTAATCCCCTTATCTCGATGAAACAATGAAATACGTTTCCACACACACAAACAACCTCCGTGAAAGCCAGAGAATCAAGATGATTTCTGTGTAATATATGGCTATATTAGAGTTATTTACTACGTCCCTCGTGTATATAAACGTTTGTATTATGTCAGTTTGTGAACCTCCAGCAAAACACGCCGCAGCCTGTAACTTCTCAAACACACCCTCGTACATGACTCGGGTTCTTTATTACCTGTCATTCGCCATAGTTCACAGCAGATTCCTTTCAAAATTTAATTTGTCAAGATACTCTCATCAGATGTATTTTCCTCCTTTTCTTGTCCATGTGAAAATTGTGTGCATCTTTTGCTGTGTTTATTATTTTTTCCCATTGTACATATCCGGTTTGTTGGACTACACATATTGGTAGCTAAGAAAACAATTTAATGGCAATCGGTATGCAACAATGCAGGCTAGACTATTGACGCGTGTTTCATGTATATTGTTGTGAGTTTTTGTGATAGTATAATTATGTTATTATTTACAAAAGCAAATATTTCCCAAATAAAATTGAAAATACTACCACACTGATTTTACCGTTCACTGCCACGCAATGAAGTCATGTGCTTGTAATGTAATGTTTTTATTCAGAAATTTGATGGTTCAATCGCATTTACCAGTAAACTCTTTTTTCCCCAGTGTTCTCCTTAATTTTATTCATCTGACGAGGGATAAACTAGGTTTAAATATGTGAGCACTCCAAAGAGCATTATTTATTTATTAATGCATATAGTTATAGTCACTTTATTGTACAAAATAATACATATTATCGATCACAAGGTAGTTGGTTCGTTAATTATTATTAAGGGGAACACATTCAATTAGAATCCAGCTTCCTATCTATTTTGTTCGATGCGCCTAGGAATAATTGTGTAAAAACCTTATATTGTTGAACCAAGTATATTATCGATCACAAGGTACTTCTGTTTGTAATTATTTATTTTCATAAGGTTTTAGGTTTATGGTCTAAGAAATGTTTTAGAATGCGCAATACCATTGGACGGATTTATGCCAATTGTGAACCTCTTCTTCTCTACGCTGCTTCTGGACTGGCATGGCCAGATCAGAGAAAGAGGACGCTGCAGGTGATTGTTTGATGTTATTTTTGCCTATTCTTTTTTTCTTTTTTCTTATTTGCCTTGTTTTTTGTTGCACTGGGAACATATTCAATCAGAAACCAGCTTCCTAGCCATTTTGTTCGGATGCGTCCAGGAATAGTAATGTAAAAACTTTATATTATTTTTCTAAGTATAGTATCGATCACAAGGTAGTTCGGTTTGTTTATTATTATTAAGGGGAACACATTCAATTCGATTCCAGCGTCTTCGCCATTTTGTTGGATGCGTCTAGGAATAGTATCGTAAAATTTTTACATTATTGTACCAAGTGTAATATCAATCACAAGGTAGTTCAGTTGGTACATCATTATTAAGGGGAACACATTTAAATAGAATCCAGTTTCCTAGCCATTTTGTTGGATGCGTCTAGGAATAGTTGTGTAAAGTGTTTTCATTATTGTACCAAGTATAATATTGTCTTTATCACTTAATTGTACAAAATACCGTAATAAATATAAATCTGGTTTGACCATTAAGCTTTCGCAAGAAATATATATACATATCAATTTCAATTGGGACATCGTTCCACCGTTGACTGTCGGGTAGAAGAAAATCTAGTGATAATGTCCATAGTTAGTATATCGCAATCCAAGTATTCGCCTCTTGACTAAGGAAAATCTTGGGAAAACTTAAAATCAGGATTATCGTTTGGTGGGTATTGTAACGGCGACCTTCCGAATTCTGTATATTCTATGATATTCAATTATTTGGTAAAGGTGAATCGTGCTAACTTCTCCGGTGGAAAACCGGTTTTCCAATACGATGTTGTATGCTTATCTTATCTTATGTAGCATATTATGCAGGAATACTCAACCGTGCCGACGATTCCGTTCCATACTATAAGCATTTAAGTTACTATTTCATACCCTACTAATCGTCTGAGTTGATCCTGGAGTTATTGCCCTTCGAATGAGCCTCATCCTAATGACTGAATTTGTGTACTCTGTCTTAGAGCAAACGATACACTGACTAATACGTTTAAGTGTGAAGTGTGAACTCGACTTAATCTATCCTTCATAGCCACACCTAAGCCAATACCAATAATCTAATTTATTGCTTTGTGAATGGGTTTTTAAAATAAATTATTATAATTATCGCACTTGCTTTGCTAGCGTAATTTGAAAATCGTATTGCTTGCCAAATTTGCCACTTGAATGCCAAGGAGCTGTGAGGTGTAAATCATTCTTGTTTAGTAATTAAACCACTATGGCACGGGGCAAGTCACACTATTGTAATTAATTGGTTTGGAATAGCTACTATTCGATCATAAATTAGTAAATAATTTTAGAGGAAGGTTGCTTTAGCTTGGTATAAAACGACGGCTAACCGAGCGAGGACAACCTGAGTTAAACAGACGTGTATGTAATCAGCGTTGCGACATTTCAGTTGATGGTTTTGATTTGATTTATAATTTGATTTGACTTGAAAATGTAATAATACATTTAATTAGTGGAGATACGCCCAATGCAGATATAAGCAGAATGTGTAAGGGCTATTATTTTGATAATTCACAATCTCAGCATTCACTTTCTGTATTTTGGGGGAAACGTTGGGAAACCTTCAGTCTTAATGGTCGGTGTATGGGGGTATCACACCGATGAAATTCCAAATCAGAAAACCGTTTTTATAAACGTGTGAATATTCGATAATATTAATAAAAATATATATTTAACCATAATACTGTAACTATTGTATCTTTTCATGTCTTTTGAACACATGATAATAATTAGTTTAAAGCTCTGCTTAAATTTATATTGTCGTCTTGCAATACAAACCAATGAAGGAAAACTGCTGACCCTATATGTCCTATACATCCAGCCTGATTGTATGAAAGCCTTTCCTTTATTATAAGTTTATATTAATAATTATACCAAGAAGCAAGTTTAGTGTATTATGTTAAGCACGGATGGGAGGACAAGTTTGGTTTACTAAGACTGTAAACCAAGGTGTACCACGGTATACCTTGACCGTACAGAGAGAGCAATCAACCGTATTCCGTATCGTGATAATTTCTCATCATGTTGATTAACAACGAGCCACAAAACAATGAAGTTAAACCTTTTTTTTAGAGTTAATGCAAGTTATATACCGTTGCTTAAATTTTCTTTTTTCCGAAACGTATTGGTTCAATTGCAGTACACTTCTTGGACACACATTGAAAACAGAATAAGAGTTGCAACATACACCAGGCCGATACATCATCTAATTCTCGCATAAAGAGATAGCGGCTTTAAAACGAGTAGACCTTATATGCCATATAAAAACAAGTGTACTTAAATTAAAAGAACATATCATTGACGTCGATGTAAAATGTAACGTAATAAAACGATCGTTAGTTGAAATAAATTGCTAACCAATTAGAACTGAATGGAAAATATAATACTGGCCTAAGCGATATTTACTTTTTGTTAATCTTTACAAAATTGAAAACACCATCTACACACGATTGAATCTGGTATTGAATCCAATTAAGGTCAGTGTATGTAAGGTCATTTCCAATCAGAAAGTGAATTACCAATTAAGAATTAATTGTACGTAAAATATGTTGTATTTCTTATCTGCGAGTTTCGGCGTTCTGGTGACCATGAGGCGAACTGCATTTAAGCATCGACAGGTGAACCTAGGAGGAGACTTTTCGATCACTCTTGTCCGAACACGTTTTTATATTGATTCAAACGCATTTATTGATTCAGAGCAATGTCTTGTCTTAAAGGCCCCATAAACTGTGAAGTGAGCGTGTTTCTGCATTCTTGTTTAAATTTTGGTAAGAAGTACATGATTGAAAACACAGAAATATTCAAATTATTTCTGTCTTGTTGTTGGTATTGAAAGTGCATGGTCATAGCTCGTGACGTCGGAGAAGCCGAGACGGCTCGCTGCCGCCACTGACAAGTGCAGGCAAACCACACGTGAGGTGAATTACAATCAGTTCAAATGTTGTACGGAGCTGAAAAACTTATTTGTTTTGACACATTGCTGCCCCCCGGTTGTTCATTCTTATTGAGTGACGTAGCGAATTTATAATTTCATAATTTGAAGTGTTGTCGGATTTGTACATGTGTACTTGGAAAATCCAAAACACAAGATAAGACTTTTCAAATTCGGCCACATTTATAAAATCTAGGACAGAGAAAAATCGATAAATATGTTAAGCCTATCTAAAAGAACAAAAATAACAGTAGACGCACATTCTGCTTATGATTGCAATCCCCCCAAAAATAATCGAAAACCTGCTATTTTTTTTTCTTTCTGCCTAAAAAGGAAGAAAATTGTACAATATTTGTTACGAATTATGTTGCCTTAACGAATTGGCGTTCCGGATTTTGAATATGTCATTAACCATAGCTTTGACCATTTTTGTTCTATTAAAATGTAGTTGTTAGTTGCTTTGCAAAAATAAATTCCTAAAAAACGGCATAAAATTCTGTAAGTCATTGCACAGGGCTTAAATTTATTGTTTTGTTAACATTAAATGCTCAACAACTTACTTGTCGAGTCAGCAGTCGTGTTTATGACATGATTGCTAGCAAACAGCCTTGAACCTTACTCAGTGAGTTTGAGAAAGAATTAGTTTGCTTTTATAAGCTTGACTAAAAAAAATTGGGTTGTAAGATTAATTACAATTGAGAATGCAAGTGAAGTATAAATTCCACTCAATTTGCACTTTGCTTGTCTTAAGTTTTTGTCTGTATTTATTTGATGGTATTCAGTCACCCAATAACAAAGGTTTGGATTTCATTTAAAGGGTATCAGAAGTGTAATTTACAAATATACAAAATAAAGCAGTAAAAGTTTATAAAGTGTTATAGTTTAGAGTCATGGAGCCTTAATTACACATACACAAATTAGACATGAGTATAGTTTGGAAGGTTATTCTTTCGGTCAGAAAGCAGCAACGGTTAATAACAATACATTTTTGACGTAGGGGCGCTTTCTATCACTTTTCCCCGGTTTTACCCTCTTCAGATGACTAACTATAAGTTTTTGATGTATTATGGTCATTGTAAAGGGAGTGTCCGATTGCTAAACCCTTCAAACCATCTTTAGTCAGGATTCCCGGTGGCGGGAATAGAACAGCGACATCCCTAATCAGGGTGTCACACGTTAGGTACAATATAAATATTTCATTTCAAATAACGCATGTTTTAAATTAGTGTATACTTCGTCTACCATGAGCGTATAGCTTCCTACAACGTCCTGTCCGCGCATACAACCTTGCAAACATGTATAATAAACAACATCCGTACGAACCGCCTTAAAAATAGTTGAATCCCTCTAATCTACATTGTCTGTTGCAGAATGGCGTACAGGTGTTGTTTGTTGATTCGGTATGACACATATTTCCCCGGAGTAATTGCGGTGCCAGGTGCCGAGCCGAGCCGGTAATATCTCATGCTAGCACGTGCTCCCTCAACCGATTAAAGTGAACTTCCGTCCGTTTCGGCATATCCCGTTCGGTGCAGGCACACTCATCTGAGTGACCTTGTCTTTCGGCGAAATAAATTATTTTTATCCAGCGGTTACTCATTAGCTATTCATCTCATAAAAAGATTTTTCCCACGGTATTTCATCATGCGTTTAATGAGTTGCTAATTAGGAGTTTCGTATATTTTGTCTGAGTGAAACGAGAAGATGGGAAATATAGCAATAGGCTGAAGCGTCGAATGTCCCCATGTACAAATATGTAATTAATTAATAACTAGGAAAGAGTAAAACTTAGGTTGTCGTTGATTAATGATTATTTGATTATTTATATTCCCAGGATCTTTTTAATCGTTCACGAAAAATTTGGTGTTGTAAGTTAAACGAACAATTAAAGTAACAATGTGTTTTAAAGATGAACATTCGTATTTCCAGGAACACTTATTGTTTAAAGGTTATTTAATTGTTTTTTATATTTTTATTTAAGTTTTATTTCAAATTTATTGTAAAATTAGCTGCTATTCTGTGTCTTGAAGAAACAGCTTTGGCTGTAGGTTTTATATCTACCGATCACCAATAAATTTTTGAACCATTAGTCAATATTGAATCAAATTATATTTTAACCTACTGCTCCCTTTTATAAGATCTAAAACTATAAGTGTTTACGTTTAGACCTGTAGGTTTTAAGTTCCTTATAAAAGTGGATGATTCATTGCTCGTTGTAATACCATTGCAAATTATTATTATTTTAAGGTTTTTAAGCATAAGCCCGATTTGAGGAAATATTATTGAATGAGAGCAATTGTCATAAAAGTATTCCTCGACTGAAGATTGAACCCTGAACCTCTGGCTTCACGCGCCATAGCTCTACCAATTGAGCTATATCAAGACACAAGACAAACTTTCATTTAATTGCTATTTATTATTATTAACGGTATAAGGGATTCTCAATTTGAACTATTTTTGTTACTCAATAAATCGAATACATGGATTGTAAATCGAATGAAAATTTCAATCATAGACACTCGAAACAAGCATTGAACTGCAACCCTGTAGTGCAAACATTTCAAGGCCCTGTTCAAAAGTTGAACTGCACATGAAAATGAAGGACCGGTTATAATTTTATCAAACCTTGCAGAAGTGCACAAATAAAGTACAGTTTACTTTTTTTTCTTTCGTTGGTAGCAAAATAGATGGTGTGGATTCGGATAATTTTACAGTGCATTAAATTCTAGAACACTAAATAACCACATTAATTATCTTGGCAATCAAAAACGTATACTTTATTTCTGATCTTATCAGTACGCTGTGTCCGTGAGGTGATTTTCTAAGTAAGGACCACTGACGGTCGTAAATTATAGTTTAATAGGGTTGACCTTTTGAGGGTAACGCGTATTTATCGATATGTTCAGAATGTTTGGACTGTCACGGAGGGGTGGGGGGTGGGGCACAAGTCGTATGCGGGGATTTGTTCTTCGTATAGACATAAGTTTAGATTTTTGACTGATTATTGTAGCACAGGCCAGGAGCAGGAATTATGAACGACTTTCTCTGGTTAGCGACCTAGGATTATTTAACCCTGCCCCCCCACCCCCACCACCCCCCTCCACTCCCCCACACACACACACACAAATATTTAAACGACTCCTTTGGCAACAGTCTCTTTTTGCTTCTTCTCGAAACTTCCAAGTCACAATACCTTCTGCATTTTAGTACGGCACCTATAGACCTAAAACAAAAAGAAAACATGATTGAAGCATGACGTATGAATATATTTTTGCTGCTTAAACTGAAGGCGTATGTCACTCATATACAGCATCCAGAATCAATGTGGAACGCACACAACAATCGTTAGACAATTTAATCAGCTTTGAGCCTGAATACTTACCTATTTATTTGACACCAAAAGTTGGCAAATGCTAATGAGGATTTACAATAAGTAGAGCTAGGGAGGCCGTATCGTTTAGAGGCAATCACACCATGGATATCACAAACTAAAAAAAAATGGTTATTCTTTCATTCAATGTATTAAGGAAAACGTGTCTTATTGGGAATAATACATAACGAAATGCTACGATCATTATAACGCTCATTACTACATCCGTAGACACAACACGTGTTCACCATTGTCACAAGATTTTAAAACAACACAAATATACGACATAAATATTATGTAACACTAATATATGTACACACTTAAGCACAAGGTACGCCAAGTGACGTATCGCTAGGAAGGGTGCGGCCAACAGGGCGCGCAAATAGCTCCAAAACTTGTTGGGCGATTTCGTTGCATTTTTTTCCTGATCTCTATGATAACATAAACTCTTTTTAAAATTCAAAAGATGTTTGAAGAGTGCACTGGGCCTTTCTTGAAAAATTGTGCTTCATATTGCATTGTTCTTGCAGAACGATCGAAAACAATAACTATTAATAACGTATTTTTTTGCACTGTTAATGTCAATGAACTGATTTTCAAAAGACAGCAAACAATTACTCAATGCACAAAATAAAAAAAACAATATCCAAATAAAATTGTAATTAATCATTATGCCTGAGTTAGTTGAACATAGAATTATAATTATCAGGGAGTCACCTAGCTAGCAATCATAATAATATGATGTCTCTACTGTTGGTTACGTAAAGCACGTTAGTTACAACGTATCAAATCCTCTCTCACTGGCCTGACCTTGTCCATTGAATCCAAAAGGGAAACCACAATAAAAGCACGTAACACAGTCAGGCGCAACCACAGAAATGTCAACCTTTCAAATGTGGGGTATTATTTTTTTATTTTGACCGTCCAAATCTAAGGTGTGTTGAGAATCCAAACTTTGAACAACTTTATATAATTAATACGTCATTTTTTGTTGATAGCCTTTGTGTCCTAATGTCGCTCTAAACCGTTGTAGGCAAAAAACGTAATTGTACGTCTCCTCGTTTCTGTGAACGCATTTAGCCTAGTTGTTGGATATGACGCGGGACAAATAATACATGACATGGTGTTATCAAATAATTAGAAAGTTAGACCATCACAGACACAACTGGAATCCTTACTTTCCAAAATTTTGGTGCCCTTGATGATAACAAAAAATACAAGAGAAATTATGAATGTGAACGATGCCCGTAGCAGTGATGCTGTACTCTGTACTAAGTTCAATTGCAAGTTTCTTCTATGCACCGAAGAAAGAACTCCTGAAGAAATGCAGTTTGTCTCGCAAGTATTAATGCATTTCTGCACTCGCTCTGAAGGCAACTCTATAATTATTGTGTAGTGCAGTAATTTGGCGGTGGAAGCAATCTAACATGCAAGTTACCATTACAATTACAAGGGTAATAGAGACACCGCTACAACCTAGAGTTAGTGCTTTAGGCAGAAGATTTTTAACCTCTAATATGGACTTGAATCCATCAATTCTTGGCTTGGGCATGTGCAAACGGTGAATTTGGACCCGTCTTATAGCAACGAAACACATTATAAAATATGAAGTTGATATGAGTATAACCCTTCTGATTTTGGTGTCGGCCGTGGGGGGATCGTGTTTAAGATCGTTCCCAACTAGTTTAGACGGTCCCTGGTTGGCCATCGCTAGCGCGTCGATCTGGTCCGAGAGACCTAAAACTATTGTCCCTCTCTAAAAATCAGTTTTGTGATTGAGTGCTAAAGACTCTTAATAATAGGAATTTATTTTTTGTAACAGACATTTCACCTTGTCCAGTATTTTATATAGAAATAACCAAACTCGCATTGTAAGCAGAAAACGATTATATTTTAATGTTTTGCAAAATGTATTTAATAAATATTGTATATATGCCAATTATGCGGTCGGCTATACATAATTATTTTACACTTGATAACTCCAAATACCTATGAATATGGACAAAAATGCATTTTCGAAAACAATCGATATTACATCCATGCACATTTAAAGGTACAGAAAATAAAATAACACCAATTTTTTCTACTCCGTCAGTCCTTTCCACACAAATAAATTTTAAATTTTATCAGAAAATTTTACCACTTTCCCTATAAGTTACATAAATAGTTTGCTCCCATCTTCCTCCCCTCGCTTCAAGTTCTCGAAAAGTACCTGGGTCAAATCCAAGGCACTTCGTCAAACTTTGATTACACTTGACCGTACTCTATAAAGGCGACCGCGAAAATGACCAGTGTTTCCTTAGCCCGAGTAACGAATACTTAGGCTGTGATCTTCCCCTTGCTGAGCACTAAACACATATTTTAAACATTTTTTGTTGTTAACTTAAAGGGTAAGTCCTAAAGTCAAGATTGCAATCAAAAGCAGCCACTAAATGCAATAAGAGAGCCCATTTCGTTGTCAACACTGCATGTTTCTGTCTAACACAAAATGTCTTTCAGGTAAAGTGTTTAAAGCGTCAATATTTAGTTTCACTTTACGATCAAGTGGGGGTTTGTTCTTGGTGTCACAGTAACTCTTCAACCCCTAACCCCAAGGCGGGCGAAGCTACCCTTATGTTTACAAGCCCTAATGGATTCGAATTGTTTTGAACGGGTACGAAACCAAACTAGCGGTGTAGCAGGATTTGTGGAAGGGAGGGGGAAGGGGGACTTTAATTAGTTTGAAGGTTCAATGGGGAGAGTAAAGGGCTAACAGTTTGGCGGAATAGTATGTTTAGCCAAGAAAGTTTGGTAGAATCTATGCGTTTCATTGTTTTTAAAAAATTTAGCAACATGAGTGATCAGTGAATTATACTTATTTACCATTTTTGAGAGTATTTCCTTGGGAATTAAGAAAAGTATTTTCAATTTCTCCTACTAATGTAGGGTTTCTACATTTTTTGATGATTAGCCAGAAAAATAACAAAATTTACTTTTTTGAAATGTTGACAAAATCAAATAACTTACAACAATCATTCATGTTTTTTTTTTTTTTTACTTTTCTCCTATGGGATTAACTCTGTGTTATAAAGTGTCTCGATAAAATACGTATTTTATTTGCATGCCTTGACATTTATTCAAATATATCAATCAGTTGCTAATTTGGCCTAGTAAAAAGCTCCTAAAAAATCACGTATAATATATTTACAAATTGATTGGGGTGAAAATGAAATGTCACTTCGTAAATTATTAATGCGGCAAAAGTATGAAATTTTATTCAAGTGGCATAGCTTATTGCAATTACTATTTTTATACGGATAAAAAACCAGCATAAGTTTAATACATATGTGTGCACTAACCGGCACTTTCCGGACTTGAGGAACAACTTTGAATGCAACAGTCATAATATATCTATTTATTTAGCTCTTAAATACCTTGTTATAGTCTGAGGCATGCAATTGTACAAATCACTTTAAACATATAGAATTTACTGTAACAACTAGTCAATAGCAGTTATTACACTTCTAAGCACTCCATTTTACAAGCGAATAATAAGACAACTCATTACTACAAAATTGTGTTGTTAAAATCAGTGAATTTAGCCCGAGTAAAACTAATAATTATTGCATTGCACTGATGTAACGGTTGGAAAACCACTAAACACAAAAAAACACTACCAACGTGACAAACGACGAAAGTGTTCGTTGTTGCTGAAGTGTCTTCGTTTTTGCCAAAGATTTCATAAACAATTTGAATGTTTCTTTTGGTGTTTCGTGCACACTTAGTTCTTGTTCCATGAAAGTTGTTTGGAATACTAAGAACTTCTTCAAAAGAGCCTCCAACACTTCAAGTAATATGCACCTTGGTTAATAGCATGCAGTTCAAACTGCACTTTACTACAAGTCATAATAGTTATCCTTAGTTATGATCACATTGCACTTATTTTAAACCGAGGCAAAAATATGAGCAATTTTTAAAATGCTTATGTACAGCTATGAAAATTAAACGAATCCCGCGCCAAATAATTATAGTGTTATATTTACAACTGAAGAAAGCGCCCAAGTGCACATTGGGCGTTTTGTTTTACCACTAGTAAATTGCTAGACTTCGTGTAATAACACTTGGGTGTAGTTAACATTTCTATGAGATATTAACTCTTCTAATTATCGATACGGAATGTAATGAGTCTTTGAGAACGTGGTGAATGGGTCTGTCGATAGAGTGAAAATATATTTGTCATTCTGTAAGATATTGAAACATTAAAATGAAAAGACTTGGTACCTTCCACTGATAAATAGTCGTGAACAATGTGTGGGGTATTATCAAGGCAATAGTGTTATCAAACCTAAATTATTTCGTTATTAACATGGATGGATGACAAATAAGGTGAAAATATAGATACATTGATTGATTAGGCTTTTTTTTTTTACATAGTAGTTTTGGGTTGTACTTGATAATTGTTAGAAAGAACGCTAGAAATTACAATTAGCCGATTAATTTTTCGGGATTCGACGTCAATTCAAGATACTATATCAATCTGGAATAATTAATCGTTCGGCATTCGTTCCTACTTTTAGTATTTATTAATGTTTTTTGCGACTATTCATTTAAAAATTATTGATGACATTTTACTTTATTCATTTTTTATTTGATTTTTTTAAACGCCAACAATAAATTACTCTTGCTATTATTCTCAGGGTAGTTTTCGCTAAGCTCACTTTAGTCACTACGCTAAAGGCAGTGTCATTATAATAATTAGCATATCAAGAAATTCAGATTGGAATTTTTTTTTTATTTTTTGAGTTTATAGTTTTCGGCTATACTTATGATATTAATAATATTTTGCTGGAATCAAATAGACATTTACTTTATTTTACTTGAATTGAAAGTAATATTGATAACAATTTTGATTACTCGTACAAATGGGCCTAGATAACGATTATGGCGTGGACACCCCTTACACGCTTCCAAATACCTCTGCATTATTTGCTCCAACACACGTCACTGATGGCCAGGGGGGTCAAACCTCAATACAAACAGCTGTACCGTCCACATTTTGAACTCAACCATCAAAACTGTAAGTATCAATTCATGTACTCGATGTCCTATATAATCTTTGTACATGAAGTAATGATGCATGCGTAATTCAATTGCAACTCGAGATGAAAATGTGGACACCTCAAACATAGCATGCGACGTTAAGCGGCTGCTCTAGCTAATTATCTTCCCAAAGTCCACTCTCTTGCATATTAATAAAAGTGGTACGTGTTTGCAGGCGAGTGCAGCTTGCACATGCACGCGCGTGCACCTGTTCTGATACTTTGAGGGACCGCATGCATTTAGTTCGACCCTAATTGCTACCAAATGCAGTTTAAGGCCATTCAACTTGCACTAACCTTAAAAAGTACAAGCATATTGCAGTTTGCTGGTTTGCGGTCCAGGCCTTAAAAAGAAACGTTCCTACTCGCCATTAATGGCAAGGTATATAATTCAAGCGCCCGCGAAGATACTTCGGGGAATGGCCCTGTGTGCGTTTTATTAAATCGCTAGTTTGAACTCTTGGAGGGTTGACCTCTTTACATAAAAAACGAGCCATGACCATAACTGAAACAATTGACGATTGTAAGATAGAAATAAAACTCAAGACGACCCTCCACACATAATAATTGGCCAATGCTGAGGTTCACTTGAAACCTCTGTTGTTACGACCAAATATTTGAAGTCCTTCCGTATGGTGGTTGAAATTAAATCAGTGCGAGGACCCTTAGAATACGACACTTTAAAACAGGAATCGGCAAGTTCCGCAATCCGGGAGCCAAAATCGAACTGGCCTGCAATTTCCGGTTAGTAGATGTTCAATGAAGATAGTTTTGTTTTGGACAGACTATTTCATAAAAATCAAACACAAATTTGTGGACAATAATTTTTCTTTGAAACTAATGTTTGAAAAATATCATACAACGAAGCAGTTTTTTTTTTCGCATGGAATGTAACCTAGGTGAACAGAACTGTCCCTCTTGAGTCTTCATCTTACTAAGTATGGAGTTTAAGAAAACTTCAGTATTTTCACTGGGGAAAATACATTGACAAATTCAAACGTCAGGTTCATCTACGCTAGGATTTAAAACAGTTACTACCGATAAGAATTTATGGTTGCTTGTGAGAGCTGCGCTACCTCTATCGTTATAGGTAATTGTGGTTTCTGAAAGTAATAAAGAATTGTGATCAATGAATTCATTCTAACGTACTGTAACAGGTGTGTCAGTTGGTGCATAAAGGGCTGTTGATATTGTTAGTTCATGCATGCAGTGCAAAAGCACTAAGGGGGTTACGTCTAAAATGACTTATATTGATTAAATTGTCAACGGTTATAATTGCATATTTGACTGAAAATGTAGCCCGTTTAACATTTAAAGCGTATTTGAAATTAATCTAAAGAAAATGTTATTATTATATAATTTAATTTTTTGATTTATATATATATTTTATTTAAAATTTTAATTTTAATTTAATAATATTATTTTATATAATATATATATATATATATGTATATATATTTTATTTAAAATTTTAATTTTAATTTAATTAACGCAGGCTGTTCTTAAAAATTCGATAAAGCATTTTTTTTAATTAAAAACTTAAAATAAATGCTAATTCCTATCGATAAGGAAAGCTCATGTTGCTGGTTCGATAAAGTCCCATCAATCATGACTGAAGGATTTTTCATGGGTGTTCCTCGATCACAAGGCGAATTTTGAAATTGTGTTTGACCTATGAAATATCCCTTGGGCAGTCCTTCCAGCTATGGATCCTCACATAGCTAGGCACCATTAGGGGCAAATTGTCTTGACAAGAAAAAAAAACGCGTGAACATCTTGTAAATTCAAATCAACTTTATTGCCAGAAAAGCCCAATCATCTACGAAATTTGCATTTTATAATAAATAAAATTGAAAACAAATTGGATGCCACACATGTTCGTGCTCCAACCATTACGAGCCACGCATGATATGACACGCGTGCTTATGGCAGTGGACACCTGCACTATAGCACCGTTTTACCTACCTGGCGCATGTCATTAGACAAGCATGTTTTCAGTTAGGCAATAGCCGATCAGGAAGAAACCAATTATACCAATAGTTCAACTTTTAAATATTAAGATTGTGTCAATAAATTTAATACACACGTTTTATATCAATGTGACCTTTTCGATGTTTTAAAATATTTTTAAAATGATTTAAATGCGTACATAGGCCTATATGTATTTATAGTGTACCAAAATGATCACCAACATGTAGTTGCTGATTTACAGACGTCAGTAGAGACTATTTTTTTTTTTTGATATTGCTTAACGTCTCATATTCATGCACTAAGGCTATTCGAGACGATGAGTGGTGATATATGAGTATGAAGTATGAACAGAAGGGAGGAGGGGAAACCCAGTACCGTGCCGAAAAGTACCAAGGGGACCAACGGCTTTACGTCCCATCCGAAAGGACGGTGTAACCATGACAGTAATATAGCTTCCTCCACCAACCTGTCTGCCGAGCAGACGTCGAGGAGAACGAAGCCGTTACACTAGCTCTCAAACCCTCCATCTGTTCTAACTAGCGGTATACGTGTGTCTCAGGGGAGAGCGTTCAGAAACACGTATATACAATATGTAAATATGGAATGGAGGTGTTACCTACATTCTACTAGTAATAAAACGTGCCAACAGGACCTGGTACATGACCTTATATGAAATTCATTGGTTTGTGAACACATACCCAAGTTAAATCTTAATAACGTAGTTTTTTATTTACTCACAAATAATTGAACAAAACTACGATACAACATTTTATACGTGTTTGTTTATTCTTTATAATTATCTACAACACCAACGATAAAAGAAGTACAAGATATTTCCATGTTGAAATTACTCCTCGCACAACTAAACACTCATGCTATACGCGTTTAACAGTGTCACTGGGAGCGCTGTAATCGAATCCAATATGGACGCTCGAGTGCGTATAAGTCTGACGTAAACACTGTGGTTGTATGGTGTTGACGCAGCTTTTGTGCTCGTATTAAAATGGCATATCATTGTATTATTGCGATTTACCATATATAATCGTTTATTGAGAACACAGAAGTGTTAAAAGCGAATAATTTAATGGTATGAGGATTTATTTCACGGTCAGAAACGAAGCTAGGGGCTAGAGGTGGCTAGAGGTCTGTGCCTAGGAGGTTAGGTAGTACTATACACACAGTATGTTAGGACGGTTTTCCTCATGAAATACGTAGGCCTAGGACCTATTGAAATCGGAGCCTTCATTAATAATTATAATAATAATACCTCAACCACTAGTAGTGTAGGCTAGGCCTAGACATTTGTATTACACTTAGCTTAGAGGCTAGGCCTAGGGCTAGGCTAGCCTAGCTAGGAACCCAGCTTGTGGACTGCATTTTTCATTAAAATTGGCCTGAACAAGCGTAAAAACTCAGTCTAGCACAACTCACAGCACAAGCACAATGTAAAGCTGACAGTGTACCTTACATTATTCCTAAATCATGAAACTCGTGTTTCAAAACATGTATAGCCAAGGCCTAGGAACCCAGCTTGTTTTCATTCAAATAGGCCTGAACAAGCGTAAAAACTCAGTCTAGCACAAGCACAATGTAAAGCTGACAATGTAGGCCTACCTTACATTATTCCTAAAGCATGAAACTTGTGTTTACAAAACCTGTAGGCCTAAGCGTATTTCACTAGAGCCTAGGCTAGCATAGGCCTAGGAACCCAGGTGGATTGCACTTTTCATTAAAAGTAGGCCTTCATTAACAGGGCCTGAACCAAAGCGTACACAATCATTTAGTCTAACCTAGCACAAGCAGACTGTAAAGCTATCAATGTAGGGCTCTACCTTACATTAATCCTAAAAAAATTACCCATGTTTATGAAACATAGGCCTAGGCCTACCGTGTCCGTATCATTGGTCAATTGATCTTTGCTCCTTGCCATTTGTTTCTTAGTTGCTAGGCCTACTGCTACTAAGCCCTTTCATTAAGGCTAGCTTACCGTAGAATAAATGACTACACTACACCAACCATAAATACATGCATAGGACTAGGGTACCGGTACAGAATAGTGCACAGAAACACTGCCCAGCCGTAAAAGCATATTATGCATTGGTATGGGTGATGATGATGGTGGTGGTAGAGAAAGGTGTGGAATGATTTGTCAAGATGTGCACCTACTTATTAGGTCAAGTCACTTGCAAATTTGCAGTTCAAATGTCCCATCTCTAAGCTGCAGAGGCTGTTGACTTGACGATGATGATGAAATCTTATGAAATGATGTCAACAAAATCTTGTCCAATTAAGACCCTCCCCCTTGTCAAAGTTTGTGCAAAACATTTGCCACAACATGTCACATAAATTAAAGTGGTTACTCCACTGTCAACAAGAGAATGTGTTTCGTAAGAATTTAACGGATCCAAAATCAGACGCGTTCTATAAACATCAAATCTGCCGAGTCGTAACAGCATGGTATTATGCATTAGTAGATAGGTGCCCTACAGTGTGATGAAGGTGATGGTGATAGAGAAAGGTGTGGAATGATTTGTTAATGTAGGTATGCACCTACTTATTAGGTCAAGTCACTTGCAAATTTGCAGTAAAGTCCCATCCGTAAGATGCCGAGGCTGTTGACTTGACAATGATGATGAAAATGATGTCAACAATTTTTTTTGTCCAATTCAGACCCTCCCCCTTGTCAAAGTTTGTGCAAAACGTTTGCCACAACATGTCACATATATTCAAAAGTGGTTATACTCTACTGTCAACAAAAGAATGTGTTTTGTAAGAATTTAACGGGTCCAAAATCAAACGCGTTCTAAACATCAAATCTGCCGAGTCATAACAGCATAGTATTATGCATTGGTAGATAGGTGCCCTACAGTGTGATGAAGGTGATGGTGATAGAGAAAGGTGTGGAATGATTTGTTAATGTGTGCACCTACTTATTAGGTCAAGTCACTTGCAAATTTTCAGTTAATATGTCCCATCCGTAAGATGCAGTCGAGGCTGTTGACTTGACAATGATGATGAAAATGATGTCAACAATTTTTTTTGTCCAATTCAGACCCTCCTCCTTGTCAAAGTTTGTGCAAAACATTTGCCACAACATGTCACATAAAGTCAAAAGTGGTTACTCCACTGTCAACAAGAGAATGTGTTTTGTAAGAATTTAACGGGTCCAAAATCAGACGCGTTCTAAACATCAAATCTGCCGAGTCGTAACAGCATAGTATTATGATGCATTGGTAAATAGGTACCCTACAGTGTGATGAAGGTGATGGTGATAGAGAAAGGTGTGGAATGATTTGTTAAGGTGTGCACCTTAGGTCAAGTCACTTGCAAATATGCAGTTCAAATGTCCCATCCATATCAGAATCAGAGGGTGTTGATGATGAAATTAATGATGTCACCAAATTTTATTCAAATTCAGACCGTGCTCCTTGTCACAGTTTGTCACAAAACATGTGCCACAACATGTCACAAAAATTTAACAGTGGTTACTCTGCAGTCAACAAGAGAATGTGTAAAAATTTAACATGTCAAAAATCAGCCGCGAATCTTTTGAAACTGTCATCGGAATAAAAATACATTTAAAAAAATCAATTGAATGTTTCTATCATGTCATTGGTCCATGGATTGATTAAGCACTCTCATAATATTTCTCTTTTTCATAATTACATTTTTATAGACAGGCCTAGCCCCCTAGGCCCTAGTTCAGATATGATAGCCCTACTGGCAGGTCTAGGCCTAAAAATGCATTGTAGGGTCTAGGTCCTATGTAGGCCTAGTCACAGGTAGCCACCATGCCTACTTATATGCAATGACGAAAACACCCTTGAAAACATCTACTGGCATCTATAATATGGCCTAGTATAGTTTGCAGTTTGGTTCTACATGTAAACATTGGTTGGGCCTTGGGCCTAGCTGATAATGGCCTATACGTCTAATAGTGAACCCCCAGGCCCTAACCTAGATTACAGTCCTCTCCTGGGCCTACAATACGTCAAATTATCCTACCAAAACACCTTAGCCTACCTAGGCCTTTGTGCATCCAATCCCTAGGTTATTCAATCCCTAGGCTATCCATCTAGGGCCTAGGCCTAGCCAGAACTGTAGAGCCTAGGCCTAGGCCTCCTGCAAGGTTATGTGTTGTGGATGATGTGTAGGCTAGGATACGTCTAGACTCTTGCCTAGGTTTTGTTTAAATAGACCTACATTTCAATCACTAACTAGTTTAATTATATTTTACTTTCCGGTACAACAGAAAAAGAAATCTTCTGCCTTGAAATGGTCGCTACACACGAAAATGTAGGCCCCCCTCTAGTTATTGACAGGGCTTGGCAAAAGCCCATTTATGTTTATATTTTAAATTCTAGGGGAATTTGTGAAACAACACACTCGAAGACGACCCGTTATTACAACATTGGGGCACTGAACAATTCCTATTATTGACTTTCTTGCTCGATATCTGGTCATTATTTTACATTCTTATCCACGTCTACCCCTATTCTACGCACGGCCATGACAGACAGCTATACGCACTGAGCAGCTGCCAGATTCTCTCACCAGATGTCGGCCACTTCGAGTTTAAACGCTTTGTCACCCCCTCGAAAACATTGGACGTTATCTTTGAAATTGGGCAGGTGAGATGTTTGTGATCCATCTCTCTCCCTTCGCAGCTGCTATGTTCCCTCAGCGAGCGCGTACATGGATAACCTTCCCTCGTCGCTGCTGTGGAGAAGTGAGCACAAACCCTATCCCTTCCCTTCTACGCTACACCCCTAGATTAGCAAATAGAAGAGGCCGAGTGCGCACGATTGTTTTGCGCATGGAGAAGGTAGCCCTCTCAACATATATATTTATATACCATCACCTTAGACCATTGTCCTTAATTATATTCGCTATGAACACGGTTTCATGAAAATTAGCACACACACGCTCCCTAAAACTGTTTCTAAAAATAAACATCCCTTTTTGTAAGTGGAGATTTTGAAGAAGAAGAAGAAGAAGAAGAAGAAGAAGAAGAAGAAGAAGAAAAGAAGAAGAAGAAGAAGAAGAAGAAGAAGAAGAAGAAGAAGAAGAAGAAGAAGAAGAAGAAGAAGAAGAAGAAGAAGAAGAAGAAGAAGAAGAAGAAGAAGAAGAAAGTGCGACTAACTACGTACATGTATGACTTCCCGAATAATAGGATACCATTGTTCGAGGTTGGCAGGGTAAATTAAATACTTTTTATAATTTCATAAAAGAGAACAAAAAGTCACATTTTAAAACCAATAAACAACACATTCGTTTGGATATATTTATATTTCTCGTAAGTAAAATATAATCCTGAATGATTAAGATTAAAATTAAATTGAATAAAATTAGATTCGATTGAATGATAGTAAATTACATAAATTTAATTTAAATTAAATCAAATTGAAGTAAAATTGTAATGTAAATCGCCAAAAAGCGTACATGCTTCAAGCTACTGGTATTCCTATCTTCACTTGGCAATCTGAACTGACACCGCCTATGCTATCGAAACCCTGTTTAGGTGTTGCTTGCGTGCTGATACAGGACCTTTATGCATTGTACTGCACCCAGATCCCAATACAAGGTCAGATGCACCTGCAATTATGTGCTCTTGTTGCACCACAGAGCCCCCAGCTTTTTGTATAAATAACCATCTGGAAATCATGCAACATCAACGCTCCTGCCTTGGATCTAGTCCGCCCATTTAACCGATTGGCCCTAAATATATATTTGTATTCTTGTCATCCGAAAGCTTCCGCTTCAACATTTATAATTTCCTTCCTTAATTATTCAACAAGGATTTCAGTTCTTATTATTTTTAGATTAGTATTTATGACTTCTGGGCACAACATTTTGTCCGGCTACCTGTCTCGTTGAAGTGACTTTAATTACTGTAATTGTGGCATGTGTCATTGAGGTGAGGGGCCGTGGGGGGGGGGGGGGGTACTTGTTTGGCTTGTGGCTCCTGCCGTGGACGGCTTACACAGGAACGTCAATGTTACGCAGAATCATCGCAATGACAATGACATGCCATCACCAAGACTAAAACATGGGCATAAGAAGATCTAGTTCAACTAACGAGTTGGAGGTTGAGACATTAGCATTATTTTTAGTGTTCTGGGTTTGTTTTTCAGGTTAAGATTTACTTGGATTTGGGATTTAAAACGTTAAGACTGTTGGCTAAGCTCGAGAAAACCAGGCTTTGACGCAGAACGCAGAGGAAAATTCAGGAGCACATGGAAGCTCTATCATTTGTCCTATCGGGTTGTGGTTTGCACCAAAATGTTAAGTAATAATGTGTAATAATTGATATCAAGGCACATTTTCCAAATACTGCTCACTTTTCTTATTAACTGACCGTAAATATGACACCAAACAGTTAATTTGTATTAATTTCCTAATTTTGTGTAAGAGACAATTATTTGAAATTTCAAAATCGTCTTTGATAGAGACACGCGCTCATCCATTGTGAACAGCCTCCCAAAAATGCAGATTTTTTGGATGAAAATCAAAGGTCAAAAAGCGGTACGTTCTGTATATGAAATTAGCTAGGCAATTAGTTAGGATTTGACGATCGAGCGTTTTTTTAAGACATTTAACATTGTAAAAAAGTTGGAACGAGCTTGGCAAACAGTCTTAATTACTTGAAAACACAAAATACAATTCGAAGTTGAGTTTACTGTTGTATGTATTGAAACAACAATGTAATTGAATGTTTGATTTGAAATAATATTTCACCTTAGGGCCTAATAATACGAAAATACCAGTTTGTTTTTTAGTGTAAGTCTAGGCAAACTTAGATTGTATTTTCTTTATCATCACTATCACTAATCAATGTTGAATATAAGCAACACTACCATTAGGTCTATCAAAAGTACGAGTATGGGTGTACACAAAAGAGGGAGGGAGCAAAGCTAAACTAAAACAACAGATCGTCGGGAAAAAAACACAAAAATCAAATAATAAGCAGTGCGTAGGTAATTTTGTCTGGCTGAGAACAATAATTACCTGTTTTGCTTATGATTGGCAGTGCAGTAGCGCGCTGACCATATACGGACAGAATCAATTGTATCAATCAATTGTATGAATCAATAAATTCACGCTGATGCAGGAGCTTCACTTTATTCTTCTTCTTCTTCTTCTTCTTCTTCTTCTTCTTCTTCTTCTTCTTCTTCGTCTTCTTCTTCTTCTTCTTCTTCTTCTTCTTCTTCTTCTTCTTCTTCTTCTTCTTCTTATTTATTATTATTATTATTATTATTATTATTATTATTATTATTATTATTATTATTATTATTATTATTATTATTATTATTATTATTATTATTATTATTATTATTATTATTATTATATTCAATAGCTCTAGTTGTGTTCTATCAAAGAAATACATAACTTTCTATTAATTTTATCCTTTGTACGTTTTTACATTTAAAAAAATGTATTTTGTATCCTCTATGACCAATGTTTGTACGTAAACCTTCTTAATACATTATATTTTATAATACAATTTATTATTGATAGTTTATTAATATAACCTCCAATAAATACATAATTAGTTTTATGTTTTATTACATGCATTAAATTCGCAATTGATTAAATACACTGCTCTATTTGACATATTGTATTGCTTAACATTTGAAATCTACCGAAAATTCAACAGAAGTTGACTTTTTCTCAGCTACCAAAACTTATTTATAAATAAATCATTTTCAGCCTTATTATTTCTTGGAACCTCTTAGGATTCATAGCATAACACATCCATTGGTTTGAATGTTACATATTGGACGACCTCACGTGTATTTTTTAATAGACGACGTATTTCAACTGCTCTTTTCTAAACCAACCACTCTGACCTTGTATTTCCTTTGACAATGATCTGGTCAATTCTTCCTCCACCTGCCATAGCAAGACAAGTATGTAGGCTATTTCCGCACATTGCAGATGTACGTACACATCGCCGTATGGTGTGCTACTACGTACTTAGTACCAGCAGTCATAACGAGAGCTATTTTGTTATGCAAGAATGAGCACCACCTATTATTATACTAAAAAATTATACAACATACACATTTCAGCTTCATTTAAAAAGTACTGATGTTAGCTACGACGGAGTACGTAAAATAAGTAGCAGGGTTTACCGTTATGCTACCATGCTTGTTCCAGCGTTCAGCTTCCCTTGGTGAAGGGGGCGATTGTATACATTTTCCAAC
Source organism: Sweltsa coloradensis (assembly GCA_024449915.1). NCBI lineage: Eukaryota > Metazoa > Arthropoda > Insecta > Plecoptera > Chloroperlidae > Sweltsa > Sweltsa coloradensis. The sequence continues at coordinate 702,590 of JAMZAV010000324.1, forward strand.
TTTCTGCCCCCCCGCCGTTCCATCTAAAACCAAAACGCTATACATCATTGTTGTTGAAATACAATATTAACCAAATAAAAAGTATTCAATCGTGGGACTTGACATACGCACAGATGGACGGAAGGACAGAAAATAGATGCATATGGAACAAACTGAAGAAATGTTTTGTAACACAATCAATAGTATTCTTGTTTTCGACTTATGAAATGGTACGTTATTAACAATCAATACAATATTATCAAATACTGTAATAGGGAGATATGGGCGAAAACAAATGAAAAGATATCGCTGAAGTTCCTTCCCAACTCACCGCCGCGCCACCAGCGCTGCTTACAACATCCTTCTAATGATCGAAAAAGAAGTTCGCCGGGAAACTTCTTTATCCAATAGTCCCATGCCTAGACCTTAGCTTTTCTTTTAGATTGATTGGTGTTGATATAGGGATATTGTGTTTCTTTATCTCGATGGATTGATTTAATATTGAGGAATGCATATGACTAATCTCTTTTAGGTTACATTTAGTTTCTGTTGAGTTTTGAAGGACGATGAGGTTTTTTATTCAACTAATCTTGTTCGCACAACCGTCTGACATCACGGATGTCCGAATCTTTGCACAGATGTCAAGGAAAAAGAAATGAAGGCTTATGAAAACAGAACACAAATTTTTTTTTTTTTTTTAAGTTTACTTGATAAATTTGGATTTTGTTAAATAACCGAAAATCGTATAGTTTGCTGATATTTTGTACGGCAAATCAATAATAACGTTTTATAAAGTACACTTTTTAATGTGAGTATTTTTCCTTCCTTAACAACCACACAAAGTTCCAATATCAATCATAAGCTTACCCCGGCTTGTGTATCCTAGCTCGTAGAACGAGAATTCCACATTTGAAACCTAAAAGAACCATTTTGATATATGGTCATTATTGTCAGCCTTTGTCGTGCCTAAACACATTTTCCAAAAAGACACATGCATAATATATTAAAGTTATCCTTTGTGTGTATGTTTTTCCGTCCATATAGTGTTCCTGTATTTGGCGCGTGCTAGGAGCTGGACTGGTGTTGGACTTTCTCCACCTGCGCTAAAGCAGGTGGAAGCAATGAGCGAATAAATACTACTTAATCAGGCGCCAGCTAGGACCGCAGATGCCGATTTCAAGAATGTCTTCTGGTATCGCTGCCAAAATTACCAAAGAGTTAATATATTATGTGTAAATACATTAAGAAAGGTTAGGGCTAAATGGTTGTCAAAGGCTAGTTTACCTTGATATCTATGTTGAACAAACATTGTCTATAAGGTGTTGTCTTTGCATTGATTTGGCAGCTTTGCAATTACTTTACCGACAGAGGTAACTAATGCGTTTCGCGCGAGAATTCGCCGCCTCGATACCAGCTGGCGACAATCCTGACTGAAAGTTTCCCAGTGTTTTCTTCGGTCAATGAGGCATGCTGGGATTGACTTCTCTCACATAACACTTGGAGATGGAAGTTCCATCACAAATGCCATTACACTATAGTATGAACCCAGCTAAAGTCACTTAAGAGGAACATGGAAATAGGGAAAGTTTTCGCTGGAGGAAAAAGTAGAATGCATGTACGTTTAAATATTAAATTTGTTTTATGCGAAATTTGCCCTTAACAGTGACATATTATGTAGTCGCCGATTACACACCACATACAGATTTAAGCAAATAAGCAGAGCGATCAATATGACCTCGTCCTCCATCACCGCCACTTTTCTCTGCCTTTGGCCAGATTTATACATTTAATTCTACTATTTATGATCATTTAAATGCTGCCAAATGAAGAATTAAATGGGTATTATCATACGAGTATATGTTTTTCTGCCCAATTTCAAGAAATTCGAGTTTATGTAAACCGTCTTTGCAAAAAAAAATCCTTGTTAGTGAAATATTGCTCGTGTATTTTTGATGAGGAATGCCCGGTTGAGCTGGTTGCGGCTGGTCAAGGGAAGCGACGCGTGCTCAGCTCAGACAGGAGTTGACTGGACCTCGTAGGTAAAAAACTGCCACGACCAAGTGATAGAAACATGGAGCTATTATAGCAGGTGCATCTGCCTTATCTCGATGATACTCGAGCTGAAAAAACCTAGAACACGACAGCAAAAAACTAGTAGAAGAAGATGGAAATATTATTAATGTATTTTTTTCTTTCTTTTCTCTTAACTTTCAATTTTTATTAAAAATTATGATTAACTCAAGTTGATATCTTACCTTTTCAATTAACAAGGTGAGGAAATTAATCACCTTATATGTAAAAAGAATTAAGAGATTAAAAGTTTTTAGGCTCATCACGATCCCCTGTTTTTATTTCACGTGGTTCGAAAGGTAGGCTTAATTCGAAATGTTCTGGATTTCTAGGTTAACTTGGTGTAATCAAGGCTAGTCTACTAAACATCACATATGAGGAATGTGCAAAGAAATAAAAAGATTCGTGCTAATCGACAATCATACCAAAAAATTAAATGAAAATAAGAATAGAAATAAAATTATAAATAATAGATAAGTCGTTTAAAAGTGAAAGATCAACTTGGTTGGTTTATGTGTAGAAACACTTCATGCCACAATATTTATATTATTGATTGTTGATTGTTGATTGTATTTAGATTCATACACGTCTAGAGAGATAAAAAGAAGTATAACGTTTCATATGTTTCATGTGTGGCATATTGACATCAAAAGAAATAACAATGTGTATTAGTATTTTTGCCAATGACATCCAGAAAGAGTTAGAGATCCACTATTTTTGGTTTTCCTGTGGGATAAAGTCGATTTAGTGATAATATTCCAGGGCAGCCATTCCTGAAATTAGGCCTATGAGTTTGATTCCCGACACCAGGAATTGTAGGTGTATGAAAAAGGACAAAGGCATAATTGCAATACCTTATATTTCGCCAGCATTTTGTTGTTTACTAATTGATAACAGTGACAACGTGTTAATTTTTACTTCTTTTCATATGTATGTTAGCAGTATAAGTTGCTTCAAGCTAATTTCTGCATTTTATCTTCTTCAATTCATTATTAATAATGTCTTACTCCATTCTCACTGTCACTTTCCTGTCACTAGTTTTCTCACAAAATTGGCATTAATGTGTGAGTATAATGCATCAGGATAAACACATACGTGTGGACGATAAGATTAAAAAGCCATTATTATACAGAATAAAACTTATCTGCAGAAGGAAAATAATGTGTGAATGAACTGATAAATTATCGTCAACCTTGCAGGTGTGCTAGGATATGAGCGATGCGTTTTCTGGGGATATCTTCGCAATATTACCATCACATGACCATACCCACTTAATTACGAATGAAGCAGCCTATTATGTCGGTAAATTCAAGTTTGTGAAGTGATTAAGAACTTATATTCGAGTAACCTTCCATTTTAATTATTTTAAATGGTTAGCTTTGTTTCTAGAAAAATTATAGTTTTCATCCAACTTGCTAAACTATCTTCTTAGAATCCAACCAAAAAACTAGTCGAAGTATTGAAAACTTTTAAGGCGTTGTCTCTACTTGTTGGAAATATGTTTTATTTTTCTGGCTACGATAATTAAAATAATGAGGAACTTGGTACAAAATTCACACTTTGTTACATATTTCACACGCGCTCCGTGCGATCAAAACACTCAACATGCGATGTACCGTTCATTATGCAAACATTTTCCGGGATCTCCTGATTGACGTATAAACGCAAGTCTAGCATTGAATGATTTCTTTGTCGGGCAACAAATTTAGCGCACGCTTTGCTATCACGAGAAGTACACACATGTGTAATGCAAAATGTAATGCCAATTATTGTAATTGCGATAATTGTAAATGTAATTAAAGATAATGTAAACACAAAACACAATACACAGAAATATAACGAAAATAATAGAACATGAAAATATATTCTGAAACGAACAACCAGGCAAAGGGTGACAACTATTCCTCTACATGGCTGTGACAAAGAATTCTGAAATAGTACATTTTTGTGTCCCTTTCTATGAACTAAAATGAACAACTATAATATTATATTTCGGTAACCTTATTGACTGACTATTGTTCCTTGTTCTTCCACCATCCAAAGATTGACATCAAACTCATTTCTTAGCCTAAACAATAACGTACAATTTAAAATGGTATCATGAATTTTTTAATTTCTATTTATAGCAGTGAAAATATACAGTGTATCATAATTATCGTGTGTCACAATTTTTGTTTTCTTGACCGCAAGTATTTTCGGTATTTGGAAACTTATCAATTCATAACAAAATTAAAATTAATAAAACCGTACATACAGGTTGACCATCCCAATGGTTGAACATCAGGAACCTTTAATCAAACACCCTGTTTTAGTATAGCACGTAAAACATGATACTAAAGTGTTCCTAATTTCTCACAGTCATGTTCAAATTTCCAATCCCTGCAATTTAGTAGTCATGCATTTAAAGTGCAATTCGCAATAATTTCGTCTCCCTTGTCTGGGTCCTCGCCCCAGACCACCGGCCCCAGGCCCACGAGTGATAATGTATGCAAATAAAGATTAAAAAAATAACCTACCTAATCTATATACCATTTCTTGAGCTTTTTATAAACCTCATCTAGCCAGGCTTTTCGAATGGGAAGAATATAAGTATAGCAGTCACTTTCAAGATATTTTAGTAATCATAATAAAATGTACAGTGTGTTATCCACACTCCACATCTCTGAAAATTAAATCTTGTGCGCATACTGCCACACACCCCACACAAGTAGCTATTCCATTGATATATTTATCTGATGCTCGGCTGCCTAACGTTTCGAGTCACATTTGACTTTATCACCCCCGTAGCCCAATTAATTCCCTTGCTTCACATAATACCCCTTGACGTAACAGGTTGCCACAAAGCCCTAGCCCTCTGTGTTTAAAAACACCTGCCCGGCCAATGGTTCAATATAATTAATGGAGTGATATTAAGAGAAAATGTTTTGAGCAAGTAGTACTTGCAGCGATCTAGAATCAGACGGTGTGTTTTAGTTTAGCTCATTTAAAACACATTTCTATTCTAATAGGCAAGGCGTTCTCTATTTATTTCCAGCTCAGATTTAAATATTAATGCAACTGAGATGTGTATTTCTTTGAGGAAACGATAATCTCAATGATCAAGATGAATACAAATTCGGAAATATATTATATGTATTTTAAATCTTGTTTTCACTGTTGAAGTATACACCTTTCACGTATTCCTACAACATATTATTATGTACTCGGTATTAATAATTACTCAGATAAGTATTATTTACATTTTATTTTGTCTATCTGACATGGATATGACTGAGATGATTAATTAAAGTTATGTGGATGATATGTACCATCCTTATTAAATGGCGTGAAGGGGTCATGAAGAACGTCAGTCTCGCTACGAAATGTCCATCAATTAGTAGTCAACCACTAACAGGTATCACGGCAAGTGAGAGCAGTGATTTAACTTGAAACGTAACTAGCGCGCCTGTATACAACTATATCAGAGCAATAAATTAGTAATTTAAGAATAAGGTCAAAGAATAATTTCAAGAAGCTAACACCATCAGCTAATAAAAACAACAATTTATTTATCCGTTGTAAATGTAATTATTTATTTTCACACCTTAGTTTCACAGATTTAGCTTGATGAAGCTGTTAAGGAAGGAGTATTGGTCTACTTAATTAAGAAAATACACGTTCTGAACAATATTTAAGGTGCGTCCATAAAATAATTTATGCCTTCGCTCGTTCGGTAGCAATAATCAAACCTAGATATCAGATACTTTCATAATTATTTATAAAGGTACATGGTAAAATTTGATAATTGGAATAACACTTTTGATTTGTTTATGTCCTAATTTGTTTATGTATTTCTGTTCGTGAACATCTCAACTTACAACAAGCGAAATAAATTCAAGCCGATAGCGACAGTAAAATAACCAGCTGTTCGAGCGATGCGACTAGCTACACGATTATCTTATCCGTTTTAGCGAGAACATTGGTAGATATTTCCATCATTTATTGTAAACACGTGGCGCTCTCATCATAATAAAGTCGTATCATATTTTATGGGTGAGCTTACAACGAACTCGATCTAAAGAATTTAATAATAATACATTGATTTGAGACAAGATCTTTTTGTATTGTGTAGTAGTAGATTTAATAGAGGTTTCAGGTTTCGAAATAGATATGGCGACCTTTACTAGCCACAGAGGAAATCAATTAATTGGGTCTACTGTTTGACCACAACATTTGATAAGGCGGAACGTGGGCTGTAAACCAAACAGTAGTTGATTCTAGCCACGAGACAGCTTCAGTCCGTTATAAACAGCCAAACGTAGAGATGCTAAAAGGAAAAGGAGATTGGATTATAAATTTAATATAGAAACGTGAGAAGCATCGATGATGGTGCGATGCGAAATGTACACCTTCAATAAGACTTACACTCTCTAACGTTTTAAAAGTACGTCTTAGCAGTGAACCTGTCCAAGGGTAATATGACCGTCGCAGATGATATATTGTGGTGTATGAGATAATGTGATTACATGTGGGGATATTTTGTTTGGTTCAAAGGCGCTAGGTTTGGTGGAAATGTTCAAAGATAATTTTATGGAACCAATCCCTTTCTTTAGACTGTGGAAAACGCCGAAAAATATTCTGTTTGGATTGCCGGAGGCGGGTATTGATCCGACGACTTTTTTTATCAGACAAGAGTCAAACACATGAGATATCTGCATGGAAAGCGTGTATTCGGGCTCATACTTTTGAACTACATGATAAGTGTTATATTTATAGAAATGAAGAAAAAATTGTTTTTACTCCATTAATAATTATTTTAATATCCACTTGCCCTTGCACCAATAAAACAAATCAAAATGTGTTCATGTAGAGATTTTCTGATGGACACTGCCCCGCAAATTGCAATGAAGTAAATCTAAAATCAAACTTGAAATGTAAAATTTGATTTTGATTTTAATTTTCCGTCATTTAGCTGCAAAAATTAGTAGTATTTCACAGTCGACGATTTTTATTTAAAATCGCTTCATTATTTCGTTTTTTTTTTGCATTATCGACGAACGCTAGTCAAATACCGAATGAATGCATTTTTAAATGCGATTTATTGCTTAGGTCTCAGCAAGCAACGCTTGAGTTTGCCAACCCCTCGGTCTGAGAGCCGAATACGACTGCCATGGTTTGGTTTGAACTAACAAAACACTGATATCTGATTCAAATGAGTGATTGAAGAAGGTACTAAAGAAATCTATAACAGCTTCACACTTCCTCATTATAATAAAGAAGTTCCCTATTCCTGATTTAAATCTGGTCAGGTGCCTTAATCTTGGTCAAACATCTCGGCATCTCGAAGTCACATTTGATGTGACATAAGATTTCGTTATTGCTCAATATACTTTTCTTCGAATCACCTCACGTACGCAACCCATGAAATAAGCTCCAAACCTCGTCGACTCACACTTTTCTTACCTTGTGTTTCCAATTCATGTTCTGTAAATGATTCTAGTCTCGTTTCAATAATGAGCTGATTTGAAAAGTGATTTCCCACTTCATTTCTCTTCTCCCCCCCCCCCCCTCCCTCTCTCTATCCGACAATTTGTTTTGCAAATAACCGAATATAGTTAAACACATATATACAGATAAATAAATAAAGATTAATTTGGTATATTGCTCCTTTGACGAAAATATTTTGTGATTTGTGTAATCTAAGTTTTCCGTTACTTATTTTGTGGCATATGTATGTTTCTTTATTTAATTGATAATTCCAGCAAAAACTGCTAGTTCGTGTATAAGGATATCAGAAAAGGTTTACTATTACTAAGACATATGTAACATATTACAACCCTCTAGTGAAAATCATGTATCCCATGCACAATAGCGCCAGATGTGTTTTAACTTAAACTAATTATTAAATATGCTATTGCAGATTACAACTATATTAACAATACATATGGACGAAACATTACAAAGAAATAAAATAAAATGGGGAACGGATGGCGAATACAGGTAAAAACATAGACAATACAAACGAAACTACGTGTCATACGTAATCATATGCCCTAAACAAGATACAAACCTGATAAGCAAGATCCATAGATTATACTACCTAAACCATGGCCTCTACACTAGCTGCATGGGGCTAGTGGCGCACACTCTTCTCTTCAGGAAGCTGTTTATTACTTCTATAAACTTGCAATTTAATTGACGCATTGTAATTTTTATTAGAAACATTATGTATAACTGCACCTCCTGTTTAATTTGTGTGGTTACACAATGAGCAATGTACAAAAAGGTGAAGCATCTAAGAAAGTTTTCGAGTATGATATTTGCTAGAACATAACAATACCAATCTATTGCTGAGCAGTGAACAAGACAGGGTATTTTAATTACATGGCACACGCACGCACGCGACAGTTTTGACGGTGGGCCAAACGAGGAATGACCATAGATGCTGGAGCAAAGAGCCAGTCTTATTAGCAGAAGCCAAAAACATCCGCGAATATAAAGCTTAATTTTATGTAAATTTATGTTTTATCTTTTGTCAAAGCCAAGTTATAACATGGCTCAGTGGATCTGTGGACTGATAGCGACAACATTCTTAATTGGTTAAGAACTTTGCTTGAGGCTCGAGAAATCTTTTCTTTATTGTAATGACGTACCTTTACCAACGTATGATAATATAATTATCAAGGGTGATAATTTTCAAAATTGTAACACTTTAAGAATTAAACTAGGGTAACATACTAAAACGTTTATCTAAGTATGTGCACTCGTATGGACAAAATGGTTTAGCAACTGGAGACAAGAAACCAATATTTCCGGTTCATAGAAATGGGCGTCATCGATGGCCATAAAAATCAAGCGGCTTAATTTGGAGCTATAAAATATGTTTTTAGTGGAGTATACACGCAAATGGTCTCGAACCAGGACCCATCACCTGCCTGACTTTTACACCTGCTAGGGCGGCTGCAAGTTGGCAGGACCAGTACGTACACACACACGCGCACACGCGCGCACACACACAAGTACAAACACACGTGTACTACACGTACTCACACGAATATACTAACTTGCACGCTCGCACTCACACGCACACGCACACGCATACACACACACCTCGTTCAAACGACAAGAAAAAAGCGCAAGGTGCCACTTAACATAATAGTTAATTCTACACTCTGTGTCTGTGAGGTAAGATTTCCGCAATCTTCACTCATCTCCGAAAAATAAGCTGGGGGGTCGTCTGCATACACCACATTGACTTGACTTACAGGACATGGCAATAAAACTATTTAACTGGCAATTCAGCATTGCTTCATAGCACATATAGAACTATTTTTATTATTTTTAACCCACCTCCCCCCCTTCCCCTCCCCTCCAACCCAACATACCCACATACACTTGTGGTATGTCCCTTTGCATCAGTGGCTAGGCCTACAGCACGCGACAGGCTAATTTGGGCGGTATACAGGTGGGACTTGGTCTCAACGTGAATGGCATACAGCCAGGAAAATTTGCATTGTGTGGGCCCAGCATAATTTAGGATAAACAAATGCAAGAGTACTTGCTGACAATGGGCAGGAATTCATATGCGACGTGTGTGCCTGTGAAGTCAACACCTGTAGGCCTTAAGCGGTTGGATAAGTGGTGGTTTACTAGATGTGGATGTAGGTAGATAGACTTCACAGGGTCTTAATCTGTAGTAGTATGACGCCTACATTCGGTTACTCAGCCGATAACATATAACAAAAATCAATCTTAATAGTGATAATAATGATAATAATTACCAAAATTATTACAATTATTATTAATAACGAGCAGGGGTGCGGGATTATAAAAATTAGGGAGCGAAGCTACTTAACCGACAGATTTTCGAGGAAAAGATACAAAATTAAATTTCCCCCAAACTTTTGGTGTAGGTGCCGGGTAGAGAATTGACCGTTTTGTACGGTGATACACCCTGACCACATAGGAAGGCAAAACGATTCTGTATTATCATTGATTCATTGTTGAAGGCCAAATGCCAATATAAACATAAAACACTTGTCAAAGGGTGGTCCTATTATATTTTTATCGTGAGACGTGAAACACGCATATTGTTTGTAATATCAAATAAATCAATTAAACGGAATTTAGATGTTTCTAAAAATTTCGAAATGTTGAAAAAAATTAAGTAAACACAATTTTACACCACATTATTGTTTCGAATTCGAAATATTACTAAGAAAGGGGAGCGATTTTGATAATATATTATGGAGACACGTTTTTTTTTTTAGATGGAAATGGAACCATCAAGTCATTCTGGGCAATCAGTTCAACATATCGTGGTTACTTTGGTTCTGTGTTGTAACTTACCCAAACCATTGAGTATAGAACCTTTGCCCAAACTGCTTATACATTTGAATACCTGTACAACCAAAAAAGTTTTAATTCAGGTTAAAAATTTTAATCCATCTAGTCGCAATCCATACTGGTATTTAATACCGTATAAGAAGACAATAAATCACGAATTAATTAATCGTCTTGTTGTTAATGCATCTAGATTATGATCTCCACATCTCCTCTTGTAATCTGCTTGATTCTAATTTTTTCTAGTGCAGGCGCGAACACATCCATTTCACACACTCTAACAGGATTTTTTCAAACATGGGTGTTATAAATACTAGGACAACCAGGGGTACGGGGTCCTACAGGAGTAAGCTTTTCGTTATATTCTATGCTACTTCCAGCCTTCACTAATGGTGGAGGTGCCAACTAATAAGTAAATATCCAAACTCTCTGAGAGAGAAGCCCTCCCTTCTAGCCCCAAGGATCACCAAAAACATTCTGTATCGTCCTTGATGAAAGGCAATGTCAACAAAAATCACATGTCAATCGGAGGTCATGTTTGGATTTTATCGTGAGATGTGACACACGCACAGACGGACGGACAGACAGACATACAAGTAATGCATCAAGGCCAGCTTCGTTCCCAAAAAGCCAATTGCGACATAATGCGAGTATATCATATAGTCAATATGACAACCCCTATGACAGAAGATTTATGAATTATGTTTTCGTTGTGGGTTTTCGAAACCCCTATATATAGTAATGAAGGCAAGAATTTCGATCTGAAATATATAATAACATTTTCTCATACCATTGGATACCATTTGGCTGCGGCATATTTCTGCATTTTCAACCAAACCTCACAGTTGTAATATCTTTCGAGTTTCTTTGGCCTATTCCTAGTTGTTTATAGACCGTATGAGGTACCAGCATAAAATGCACGCTTGGCACTCAAAGACCCACATTATTCGTCGTATGTGATGTGAATGGCCGAAACGACCGTTTTCTTGATTCCGGTAGAGAAAAGGAAGGAAGCCTATGACGCAGAAACGGCACGAGCGCTGAGTTACGTGGGGGTCAAGGTCTGGCGTGAGATGTCAAGACAAGAGGAGAACGGACGTTATTAAGAACTTCCTTACAATCTTACCGCTCGCCTTCTCCATTTATCCGCGCACAGAGGTTAAAAAGAAAACCGCAAATAGAATAATTGCTCTTTCTTTCGTCTTCAAGGCCTCAGGTCGGGACGTTACGGATCGGAGACTTCACTAAATAGTGAACACCGACATTGTTACACTTGATATGACCTTCCTCCCCCGGCAAACATTGCAAGAAGCAAAGCTCCCCTATGTGCCGCATGTGCGGTGTCACGAGACACGACTCACGATAAAAACCGAACACGACTTTCCGACACGACTTCCGAGTGATAAGAATTTTTTTCTTAACATTGATCTTCAACAATATGATACAGGTTTTGTTGGTGACCATGGTAAAAAGGGGAGTGGCTATCACCCTCGAATGTTTCAAAATTCATGGCCTATTAGTGAATGAGAGATCAATTAAGTGTCAAACATTTTTAAATGGTAAACCAACCCGGCACTACCACCAAAAATATCAACCTACGGCGAATTAATTTATTTTTGTATTCATCTTCTTCAACCATTTACGTAGAATATGATACAAATTATGTTTTATACTAGGACTGGGCTATGTGACACATCATTTAATTTTCGATTTCGGTTTCAATGTATAACAAAATTTTATTATCTGTGCCAAAAAAATAAAATTCTCCCCAGAAATTCAATTTTAAAATTGTATCAAATTAATTAGCGTATTATTTATAATGTGTATCTAAAAGGGTTGATAAGGTGTCGCAAAATAGTGTACACATCACATAATTCACTCAACAGTTTAATGACCCGGCACCTCCACCAAAATTAGGATCGCGAACCGAAATTTGAAGAAATTTAACAATTATTCTTCGGTATTTGCAGCATAAAGGGCCGAAAAGGTTCCCACATATCGCTTTTGTCCAGACATATTTTTTACTCTTTTCATAAATTAATAGAACTAACGTAGATAATAATCAAACGGAACTATAGGAACTTTGAATAGTTGCTTCTTATAGTTTGAGCTAGAACTCGATCTAGTTACTGATAGAGTAATAACTTATACTGATCTTTAATCCGTGTTTTCTGGTGCATCAGTGTCTCTCCCTCGGTGGTGCTAACACTGTAATTTCATATTTATTTTGGGTGTTGTGAAGTGCTTCAATGTTAATTGACCGTGTAGTTTATAATGGAGAAGGGGGGAGTGGGGGGGAGGGGTCGGAATGTATTTATTTACAATCATATTATGTAAATTTACTTCAAAATATCTTGTGAAAACTTCGTGAAAGAATTTTATAATTGTATATCATCTTAGTAGAGTGGATTGGTGACTGGTAATGCTAGCTGAATATAGATGACTAGATTAAGTTTTATTGAATTTGGACTCTATTATTTTCACCATTTTTGTTCACAGAACAGCGCTAGTGATAATGTGAACGCACAATTTGAAGATCTTGTGGGATGGATTGGGATGCTAAGATATAATTAGCAACACCTTATACTGGCATTTGGCACCTTTTTCCACTTTGCCAGGTTGAGCCAATCTTATAGACAGGACCTATGTTCATATTGTAGACCATCAATCATAATTCTACAAATATAGGATATTATTTTGTGATCTTTACTTTTATGGTGGAATCCTATTATATGTAGGGGAAAATTATAAGAATTTTTTGATGTTCTAATCTGTTTTGATAACTGAAATAATATGACAGAAAATCGCGTAGATAACAAATCCAGATATTTTTCAATTTCATTAATTGGGAAACACTCCCGTAGGTGTAATTGATTTCATGGAAATCAATGTAGATGGATTTTTTTTAATTTCTGCATTTATCTCCATAAAATCCAGTTACATTCCAACCCTGATTTCGGCACTTAATCCACATATTATTATCACAATTAATATTAGCATATACCTTGTGTGCTAAAAACAATATCTCCTATATTCTACTGTTCCTTCCCCATGTTCTAAGGGGGTTGATGATTAAACACCGATAATGTATACATCACCAAAAAACTCACACTACCCTAAACCCTTTAAACATATACATAATATTTGTCACGTGGGTAATTTTAGCTCTGAAGCAAGGTCGTATAGGGTCTTGACCTAACTTTACACCTTAACTGCCATTTGTTAAAAAAATTAAAAGTCTGAAATTATATAATTTAACGTCGCCCTTTTACTAAAAATGCAAAACCCGACTTAATCGCAAGTGCAATCTAAGAGGCGTATCATGCCTTTGAAGTGTTGCAAGTGTTTGAGAGTAAAAACCCGTTGGTGGATGCATGCAGAATAAGAATTGACATATCGATGAATTTGTCATCATCTAGTCTAAGAGAAGGCAAACCGGGTACCGGCACCGGCACGTAGCCTTCACAACACGAAGTGCTAACCGGTTTTTCGTCTTTTTAAGCTATATGTCAGTTTCCACCTTGCGCCATAGGTAGATATAATTATTGGCCATGTGAAACAATGCAGTAACGAACGCGTGCCCCTAAAACACCTGCCACTAGTCGCGAGCTGCCAGCCATGCAGACAGGTGGTAGGTCACCCTCCCATCCACTGGCCAGGACCATGTCGCTTTGTCTCGCTGCAGTAACGGTACCCGGTGTTACTATTTCTCAAAGGTGCGTACCCGTGATGAACTGGCACATTTTGCCACATGCTCCCTAAGATCTGATATTTCACTTGCATCTGTTTGGTACCGTACAATTGTGAGATAACCGGTGCTACCCAAACCCGCCGGCCCACTAGGGCAGGTGACCATACGTGCTCGTGCTGTGTGTGGTGTGGTGTGGATTTCTACAATTAGCATTGTCGAATAATAAAAAAAGTTTAAGAAATTAATGACAGACTGTGAAATTGACTAATTTTTGTTTTGGAATACTGTTTTTAGGTAGGAAGTAAGGCCCAAACAGGCTACATTTTTTGCAGTAACGAACCGAAATTATTTATTATGTTTTTGCTTAGCCGTGGATATCTACATACTCCCATATATTAAATAATTATAATGCCAACTAAGAGTATACTGGGAAATGAAAAAAATGGTGTAATATTTAGATTCCTGGAAAAGTGTAGGCCTACTCTTTTCGAAATACAATTAACGTGTTAAAACAAAATATGTTCCCTAATTTTACCCCATTGTGTAAATGAGTTGGTCCCTTTAAATATTTGTTTTTTAAAGAAAGCTAACGGTGGCAAGACCAATTTATAGAAGAGGCACACCAAAATTGAAACTCGTAGACAAAAAATTGTAATTCAAAATATATGTTGTGATGACTAATCTAAAGTTGAAATTTACAACTATAGTATTTCGAAGTACAAAGCGGACCCATGCATGTGGCGAGTGTAATGCCATTGTCAACGTATGGTCTTAAGGAAAGTATCAACTAAGACCTGTTAAGATTAGAAATATATAACGGGGTAGGAATAGGATAGTGTGACTACTAACAGAAACTGATCAAAACCAATTTGTTTTTGCTGTTCAATATAAACTGAAAAGTTTGCCAATTATACTTATTAATTACAATTATTATTTGATTCGACATTTTTATGTATGGGGAAGTGAAGTATATTATGTGATACGGCAGATTCCGCTATTTCCCGCACACATTGCGTGATCACTCTTCACTCCTATCTCACGCACTTGAGGTTCCTTGAAGGAGGGTCTACTACCACTGGGCGTTTTGACTTCACTCGCGCTAAAACATGCGAGAGCTCGCACGCTGCAGATTAAAGTGTGATTTTTTTTTTTTTTTATAAATTCGTTGTTCAAAGAATAGACGAATAATTTTGCATGCTCTTAATGCGTATTGGTGAATGATGGGGAATTTCTTACTCGCATTTTATTGTAAAATGTGTACGTCTACACTCTACAATTGTTGAAGTCCAGAGTTTGTTGAAATTTTCTGATCAATCTATTGTAATGAAAGTAATGTTTTGTCTGACACTTAAATATTGTTAAAATTAATTAAACTAAAGTAAATTTAAATTTAAGTCGGCAAGAAAATCAAGAAAAAATCCATATTATTCATAGATCCTCGTATAACCTTAAATACTTTTTAAAGTAAAAAATTATAATTGATAATTATGCTCAATCTTTGGAATAATGTGAACTATATAATATATTAAATAATAGTATAACATCTATTACTGCACACAAACACGCAGTAACTACACATAATGCATTTCTTCTCCTGATACTTACCTATCTTGAAACAATTCAACAATTAAATTATTAAAATATTTCAGAATTGTCATGTTCGTGTGCGTAAGATCGCAAAATATAGAACACAAATCACTTCTTAATTTATAAAATTGCACACGAAATTATATTAAAAAAATCCTTAGCCTATTCTTCATAAGAAAGATCAAAAGTACAGAGTGAATTCGAAATGTTTGTCTTGAGATTACGGCTAGCTGGAAATCAAGGTAGCGGTGCGCCTGGCAAGTAGGCAACACAGACAGCACAGCAGTTAGAGAGTCGTATACCATGGTGATAGTTCCTGAAAGATTCGGGTAGTAGGGCCTATTACATTTTTTCGATCGACAACATTAGTAAGAATGCAAATAAGAAGGGATAAAATCCATTCACTATTGGCGTTATTTGCACGAAAATATAAATATGTTTTTTACACTTTCAAGGCCTTCTGCCAAACACAATTGTATACATCAGAGGTAAGAAATGACTAGATATTTTTGTATGATACAAATCTAAAAGTCGAGGTGCAGTTCTCTCTTAAAGGGGCTAAAAACCCCAAAAATTATTTTTTACCACGTGATCTATAGCACAATACACTTAAATGACCGTTTAAAAAATGATATCTTTTAACTGTGATTTAACACGAATTTTTAAATTTTTTTGATCCAGAAATTGGCGAAAATTGGTGTTTTGGAAAATTTCCTAAATCGGCTTTAACCTGCTTCTTTTTGGTCCACATAGATACTAGAGCATAGTACCAATCTAAAATGCCTTATAACATCGTGTCTTGAAACTGTGCCAATATACCTTCAAAACGCAAAATATGCATTCCAAAATCACACCCCATCTTGGTAATCAGTATATTTGACGAAATACTTGCCAATTTACAAAACAAAATATAAGAATTAATAGAAAAGGATGCCGAGTACGTCAAAAATGACCAATATTTTTAGGATCAAAATCCTCCAAGTCACGGGGCAACAAGATCGTCCCATTGTTAGTTCTTATGGGAGATTTTTTGCCGATGGACCTAGTCTCGAAATGTCATGTTTGACAATTTTTCGGGAGGTCATGGTGGCCCCAATAATTTTTCTGTTGATATCTAAATTCATTACTAGTTAGCCTGAATGAAATATATTTTTTGAGTTTAGCGGTTAAATACCCCTTGAATAGAAGTTGTCACTCTGACTGTCGATCTACAGCGACAACTTTAGTAAATAGACCCCCTGGAGGGAAACATCACCAACAAAAACATATGCTTTGCAATCAAAAACATTTATGTATTGGTTTTTAGTTAATTAGTTATCAACACTGTGTTACAAAAATGAGAATAGATACAACAAAATGGAGAGAGGATACTATAAACATGATGCCATATTTAATAATATTAATGTATACTAATCAATAAACAACCAACAGTTGTCGTAACATTTTAGAAAGAGAAAATAAAGATTATGGTGAAGTAAATTGAATTAATAATTTAAATGACGTTGGGGTTGAAAAGTTTGGATTTGAAATAAAGAAAATAATATCGTAAAAGACAGTAAGCACCTATATTCTAAATCACCTACAAAATATAAAAGACAAATAAGTTACAATCTAAACATCATTTGATTACTAATCCTTGTTCGTAGCGCACAAAAAACTACATACCAAAACACGGTTCTTATTTAGAACACTGTTATCAGCAAAACACTTATCTGACAACCGTATGTTTGCAACAAATGTCAGCTCAATCTGTGCTCATTATAAACACAGCTGTGCGAATTGCGTAGGCCTATACGAAATAATTCCAAGAACTCTTTTGATTTCTTGATGTTCTATACGAAAATAATTACTCCATTTCCGGCCAATGAAATTAATTGGTTCAATCGTCAAGTATTCTATACTAGACGCTGTGTGTCATTCATTGCAGGGCGTTGCTGTGATTAGGCGTAGTGTGGATTGACACTGACTAACTTGGCTGATGAGATTAATTTCAACACAATCGTAATTCATCAACTACCAGAGTCTATTAAATCAATCGCGTGGCATCCGCTAGGGAGAGATATAGTTGATTGGTCATTGTGATTGGCTGATTGTCGAGAGAGGCGAAAATCAATCGTAAGTGTGATAGTGATGGGTGCGAGAGGAAGTAATGGGCTAGATTTAGAATCCCGAGAAATCAACTCATAGGATTCTAATGATAGGGATAAACGATCTATCTTTTAGTGTTTATGGCCATGGACAAGTTGTTCCTCTGTATGACTAACTAGGAACTAGAAAACAGTGGAATTAAAGAAGCAATGGACTTTTCCTTTTGGTAAAACTTAATTCCATCATTTGCTTTTTAGGTCTAACCGAGTAAAATTATGTGAAGAATTAAATCATGATTGTCGGAATAGTTGGCTTCGACATTGCGACCTGTAGCGTTAATGAGTTTCACGAGAACACAAGGTCCTCTGTCGGTTGAGAAAATACTTTACTCTGTCATCATATTCATTTTTGTTGGTGAACAACATACGTCAGAAAATTCTTGGTCATCCCACTTCCAAGTGCATAAATATGGAATCAATCATGACACAATGCACTAAATATTATAAATAAGTAAGACGACGAAGGAATATATGATAAATAATACGCTTGTGAAACGCTGCAATTACAGCAAGTAGTAATCATGAAAGCACAAATCTTTAACAGAATTATTAAAATTATTATTAAAATTATAAATAATAATGATTATTATATAAAATTAGCTTTAGCAGGAGTAGGCCTACTCGGACACCGTATTCTTAGAAAATTCTATATATATGTATACATTTTTGCGATTCCACGAAATAAAAAGATTCGTGATCAAAATCGTGTCAGGTGTCTTAAGTTTGACTCATCCAGGAAGTGGCTGTCATTGTCATTACTCCAACTGTCTTGTTTCCATGTACCAAGATGCTCAGTAAGGTCCTACTATACCTGTGGTTCGTGCGCGAAATTATGCAGACAATGGCGAGAATTGTGACTAACAGAAGTGACTGTTGTGTTACACTGCAAGGTATGTACTTAGTTCTGGTATCTGGACCCGAATTTCTTACAAGTAGAACATGCAATACCCATCGCATGTTGTACATACGTTTTATAACGTTTTCAAACTATATTTAGACGTATTTTAGAATTCGAGTTTTAACAACAATACTATTATTAATTCCATACACTGCAACTATTATTAAAAGTAGTTAGTTTACAAATCGGTTACTACGAAATGTTCCTTCTACCACCATTACTACGAGCAAGATCTACTAATACGAACATGATCATCAAAAGAGAGGCAGTGACCCCCCTTCCCCCCCTGTACCCGCCCTCGAAGTCAGGAGCAAATTGTCCCTGGGAAGGTTTCCTAAAATATATTTTTTTTAAATTGCCCACCGAGTAAATCTCACAATTCTTCAGCCGTGATTGCCAATAGAAGGAATCGAACCCACAACTCGACGACCATGGGAAATATGTAGGCCCATGTGACGAGCAAGCAGAATAAAACTATAAAAGTATGAGTGTTCATAATGTATAAACGCTCTCTCCATCAGAACCGAAACCGTTAATCTCATTTGATATTCACACAAGAAACAATTCGTTGAATAATAATTACTCGAGATAACTGCAATTGACTCATACAAGGAAAATCTAGGCAAAAAGTCTTAAACTAAACCGGATGTTGGACAGTTGAGAGCTCTCAGTTTGAACGAACCTTGGTCAAGTGCAAGGCAATTATACAGACGAGCTCTGTGCGCACTGTACCGGCACACGACCATCCTCTTAGCTTTGCAAGTACTTCGGCGATAAGGAAACGAAACCATTTCAGAATAATTACTACTTGTTCTTTTCGAAAATTTACCTGCACTACATACCTATGCCGTGTCAGTGTATTGCGATGTGGGTCTGAAACTGCATCGTCTTAATAAATTATTTTATTTTTGACATTATTTAATTCCTTGGAAAATAGGGTGTCAAAATTTAGTGAGTGAATTCGCGTTTTTTTCAGTTTCGTCGTTGATTCCTGGGGGACCATTTACTGATCCAAACGACGACTTGTGCAACGATAACACGGTAAAAGTAGAAATCTCAGGGCTAACATTTGCTTTAGTGTCACGTGAATTTCTTGACACCTCACTCCAAATGGGGGTAAATTTGTTTTACATCGCATTTAGTCTACCCTGCACTCAGTCACAGAACTCATTCATTTTCATCAGGGGTTTAATTAATTTAATTATTAAGTTGTCACCACTGAACGACAAGTATAGTTCACACACATTCACACACACATTCACACACACACAAACACACACTCACTTACAGCTAAATTTTAGTTATTGTATTACTATGTATATTATATTGCACTTGTGGGACCTGAGTCCCGTTGTCAATAAATACTAAATAAAAAAAATAAAAAAAAATAGAGTTAGTAAATAAATAGACTCACTGGTTCGAAAATAAAATTGACGAA
The DNA here is from genome assembly GCA_024449915.1 of Sweltsa coloradensis. NCBI lineage: Eukaryota > Metazoa > Arthropoda > Insecta > Plecoptera > Chloroperlidae > Sweltsa > Sweltsa coloradensis. Next base: position 722,722 of record JAMZAV010000324.1, read on the forward strand.
ATTTATTTATTTATTTATTTTACGTCTATGAAGTCGGTTCAATTCAGTCTGGGCTCGAGACGAAATTACTTATATTTCTTAACGGTTTTCGGTTCTAAACAGTTATTTTTAGTATTTGAAATCCGAAATTTCTCTGTCATAAAAAAAAACAATAACCGAAACCACAAATTTCGCCTTTCAGCACAGAAAAAAATAAACGGTCTGTTAGTTTTCTGTTCGAACCGCTTCGATGCACTGCATGCTATCATATTCCATCTAATTCACAGTATGTAAATTGAATGAGGATTTATCTCAACTATCGTCAATGCCATTACGTCACTGTCTAGTGGCTAATGGAGTGTCCATTCTATACAGCCTCAACTTGTTTCTCAACATCAAAGAAACTACATCAAGCTCACGTTTTCCTAAGTAGTTACGCTCTAAGTGCTGCACAATGGCTGATCAGATCTGCCGCTTCTCCTGCTTGCTGTACTCCATGCAGCGGTGATGGACGGCGCGTGCCTGGTTATATCAGGAGTCCCCTCCGCATAGATGATTGATCGACTCAAGACACAGAACTGCAGTCAGTAGAGTAGACCGACGTCAAAGGGCTGATTTCTAATAGTTGTTCACTCATCGATAGACAATGTAGTTGTCACAGAGCAGTAGCGTATGGAAGGGGTCGGCCATAGAATTGGGCACTTAAGAGGAGGGATATTTTTTTCAATTTTGTTCCCCAAAATATTCCTTTCGGTTTTTTCCGTAGTCTGGATTGGGTACATTTTTATTCATCGCTCACTTTGTGTTCCTTCATCTATTTTATAAATACAATTAAAAACTAAATGTTTATAATCGGTAGGCCTATGTCAGATAGCACTGGTTTCAAACCGTAACCGGAAAATGTCATTCCACTCTATTGGTTTTAAGTAAAAATTGAAATTTGAAATAATTTTGATTCTAAACTTTTGGCTAAAATTTAAGTTATGGCTCGAAAATCGTAGATTTTCTTTCGGAAAAAAATGAAATGAATGATGAATGAAATTAAATGAAACAAATCTTTGAAGAGAAAAGGGTGGGAAATCTTTTAGTTGGTCCAATTTTATAGTTTGAAGCCTCAACCGAAATGGATTTTCACATTCTTGGAGATACCAATTGTTGGATAGCACGTGTAAATATCTACTACTTTGAAGAATCAATACACATTAACAATTTGTACAAAGAGTTTCATGCAGGCCTGAAAATAAATCCTTTCACTCAGTACACAAGATGATAAATGTTTTGTTTTGTTTATACAGAGGTAAGCAACTTTTGCACGAGGTCTATTTTTCGTCGGTTCAACGGGAGGTCGTGGGGAACCAAAGAATTAAAACAAAAGTCTAGCCTACCGTCTAGACTAGGGTTGCACGTGGTCTTGCTTTTAAGAAGGATATGACCTTCTATACCCTGGCCACAATTGATTCTCTACGTTGTCAATAAACATGCTGCCTAATTGGACGCACTGTTCTGGCTGTATTCACTTTTAGCAAAAACGATAAGTGATTTTTTCATAGGTGTGTTGTTTACTAAAGATGGAGAAAATAGAACTAACTCCTTCGATGATTCGTGATGTTATAATGTCACCAGTGGCGACAGAACAAAGATATTTTTTTTAAACTTCTATCATGATATATCAACATTTAAACGATAACTTTGGAGCCGTCCTTAGCAACGAAGCTCATAATGAATAATTTTATAAAGTAATTTTTCTGGATTAGCCTTGTTGATTTTGGCGTCGCCTGCGGAGAATTTTGACAATCACTTCGTCGCTATTTCATGTTTGAAAGAAATATCTCTGGTTTGCCATTGTCGGTGATGTCAAGCGCTGAAAGGGAAGTTGAAAATGTACCCCACTGAAAATCAATTGTATGTGACTGACTATGTAGGTACATAGACTAATAAAAACGAAAAAAAAATTATTTTTACTTACATTTACAAAGTAAAATGTAGAAACATGTAATTTTCCATTTACCCATCGACCTCTCGAAATATTCCTTATTCAGGACGTCAAAGCAAGAAATTGACCACAAACACATACAAATCAGTCTAGTGATAAATTAATTCGATTGTTTAGAATCATATTTCGTCAAGCTACCCCTACCTATACTCATTCCAGATATGTATATGCTAATAGTATTGTTCTGCAGTATATAGCATTGAAATGAAATAAAAGGTGTACGCACGATGGGTATATAGGCATTAGTGATTGTGACCAAAGATATATTATACATATTCAACTACTAACAGATTCATTAATATGGGATACACTTGCTTAAAACGATAATAGGTCAATGCCAATACCTTCATAATACTTATAAGTACAGGCAATACATTCCCACCACTCGATTTTCTCACTTTACGAATAAGGCGCCTCCGACCAAAGCTATCGGGTAAGTAGACATAATATTTTTTTTTGACTTTTCATCTATACAGCACCTTATCTTCATCGCAAACATTACTATATTTTCGTCGATGGTGTCGACGCCAACCGGATTCGCTTGGTCTAGCTTAAAATTTGAGTCTCCGCTGAAAATCAGTCATGAGACTGAATGAGTGGACTAAATACGAGTTTAAAAATATATTTTCTTAGAAATCCTATTATGACAATAATATTGAGATAACCTTATTGCAACGTTGATGTAGTATCCAGTATGTTTCCAAAGAAACAACGCCAGGTCCTTTCCTAGACAGCCTCACCTCACGTTTCGACGACGACGCAGAACTACACAGCACATACGAACAGTAACACTCACGTCACAATACCTCGGCCATACGATAGGAACAATGCGTAACTTTATGCATTGTGGGAATATAGCACACAAATAAGATGCATTCTAGAGCTCCCGTTGAAAGCGCAGGGGAGTCCATTTTCCCCATACATTTTTATCTTACTTGTTCATAAAGAAATAAAATGTATGATGATCGCTGTATACCCGTACACATCTATACCAGGGCTTCGTATAGCTAGGAGAGGAATGTCCGAGGGCTGTTGGCGACTGAGGAAGCATTGAGAAAACCTTCAGTCAGGATTGCTGGTCTCGACGGGATTCGAACCCGAGACCTCCCGAATCAGAGCCTCGCATTTTACACTTGGGCCAACACTGTCGTAGGGAATGCCCGCTAGGGTACACATTAGTGTTACCCAGTGTGACCCTCTACAGGTAACTAAAATCAGGGTACTCTGGTAGTCGGAAGAAAAGTCCAAGAGCTGCTAGTAGGACTTAAACGCAACATTCGCTCATGACTGAGGATTACCTCGAATAAACATATCAGTCAGGAGTGCCGGTGGCTGGTATCAAGCCGACGACCTCCCTGAGCTCGTGACGATGACGTACGGTCTCGCCTCTGCTGCACATCCACGCTTCAATAACTTGCGTCGAGTAGAGAACCCCCCTCCCCCGTATAAAGCTATAAAATGTTGAATCCATATAAGGAATTTTCGCGTTGTTTTTATGTTATTATTAGCTCATAACTTTCCTCTTGTCCTCGACATATGCTCTGGTAAAGCACGTTTTATATCCACGTGTATGCCTACCATATTGTGTTTGCTTTTCTTTTTATTAACTATAAAGTTGCCTCTAACAATACATTATACTTCTCCTTAATAACAACTCTGTATTTGATAATGATGGGTAAGGGCAATTATGCCCCTTTCAACCGTAGATAGGCCGCTCTGAATAGAGATATGTATACTAGACTATTCACAAAAGTTTGATTGCATCCAATCCAAATGATTGTCTTAAAGGGGCACTACGCATAGCTCCATGTGCTTGCTTGGGCTTGTGCAACGTATGGTAGGGTAATATAGGGGCTGAAGGGCAAGGTAAGGGCTCCAATGATTGGGAGGGGTGAGGTGAGGTCCTGTCTGACAGGAGGCAAACAGATGCTGCCAGATGTTCACGATATTCCCTCTCTCTCTTCTGGTGTGCCCTCTCTCACTCGTACACATTCACGCACTCGCACACTCACACTCGCACTCACATCGAATTGCCCAACAGCCACCGTGAGTATTTTCAGTAACCACCTCTCTTCGACACCGCCACGCTCCGAGCCACGCGCCTCTGCTCTCGCCTGTCTCACTCTCGCGGCATGGGAGGTGCACGATCACACCCTCTCTCGCACTCCTCATTCTTATTATTCATTCTTTCTTACCCCCTCTATACAAGATATGCTATGTTAATGCGCACTTCCGAAGTTTATTTCTCTTGCTATTTAGTAGGTGGGCATTGTACTCACAGAGTAGTGCTGTCTTGCACGTGGCAATGATGTTCATAATCACACCATCAGCAAATAAAGACAATTCTAGTTTCGGCCACAAAATCTAAACAAATCTACACACGTTTGCACTTTTAGGACTTTTTGGTGCCAAAGGAGAAGAAATACCCCAAATATCCAAACTAAAATGTGCGAAATGTATTTTTATAATATACTTAGTACTTACACCGATAGGTTGTCTTTCTTTGCACTACCTGCTTATCTTTGATATTTGGGTTTGGGGTAATTCATTAACCGCCTAGCCGGGAATGAAAGGGATTTGAATAGGTAATGTCGATAACTAGCATCGGTTCGAGTATTGAAAGTGAACAATGGCAGCATATAAAAGACAAGAAATGCGATTTAACATTGCCAATAAAACAACACGATTTTGAATTTAAAAAATGCCACGATTTATATTTCCCTGTTATATTCAAAAGCTAAAAACGAAACTTGTCCTGAAAGCAAAGCATGGGAAATTTAAAATATGTAAAAAAGTAATATATTATAAAACCTGTTCCTTTTTTTAAAATTTGAAATCAAAACAGCTGGTAACAGAAATAACAACGAAACACAGACTTGGTTAGAAATACCAGTCGTTAAAATGTGTCACGACGTGTGTGAATTCAAATTTGTTTGTGATTTCTAAATTTCTTTATTTCTAAATATCGCATTGTACCTGTTTGAAAGAAGGCACATCAGGAACCATGCTTCAATCCAATCAGATAGCGATTTTACTGCTTATAATATCAAAACCAATACCAATAGTGTTATAATTTTTACACACAAATTAAAGTTATTTTACTGTTGCTGAACCATAATGTTTTCAGGAATGGGTACGGTACGGGAGATCGTCGAAGAGGAATTCAATAATAGATAATTCGATGTGCGTTGGTCTTTTGGTGGAGGTGCCGGTCATGAATTTTCAAACTTTCGAGGCAAAAGGGGGGGGGAGGGGGGAGGTTATCTACTCCCCCCTCACCACCAGGGTCACCAAAAAATGTTATCATCCTTGTTGAAGTCAAGGACAATGCCAACAAAAGAACGCTAATCAACTGTCAATCATTATTAAAATTATTATTATTATGTCAATCGGATATCAAATAAGGTTTGATCGTGAGACGTGGCACACGCACAGACAGACAGATGGGCGGACAAAAATAAAATAAAATTAATGCTTATATAGGAGCTTCGCTTCCTTATGTTGGCGACGTTCAAATTCATTACAAATTGCACTGAATGCCAGTCTAATTAACGGTTTTTTATCATTTTATTTCACATAATTACATATTTTTCATTTGATTAGACATTGTACCGTTTTTATTCATTATTATTTATTGTCTGTTTCTGTGATTTTTTTCGCCCAACTCATTTCATTTTTTATTAAGCTGCTCGAGAAGAAGAAGAAGGAAGAAGAAGAAGAAGAAGAAGAAGAAGAAGAAGAAGAAGAAGAAGAAGAAGAAGAATGTACTTGTGCATCTGGAGATGATCTAATGAGGGAATAATTAAGTCGTATTAATTTGTTCAAAGGAATTTAAGAAACTTTTACAACTGAACTTATTTTGGGGAACTTACGTGAAACTGATGAATAGTTTTATCAGTTGCGATATGTTTTTTTTTCCGGTGGTCCTAGGTTCTGTTCTGTTATTGTCAGTAGGAAGTAGTATAGACTTCCAATCAGGTCAAATTATTACTGCTTTGGTTCGAGAGATTTATTTCGGTTCAGTTTCCAATTTGGTCCCACAAAAATACAAATAACTGTTCAATTAATTAAAGGATTGAATACATTATTTTGTGCTCAGTAATTTCTTGACATATGTTTCCTCCCTTGATGTAATTCCTATTCCTCTCTGTAATTTATGCGAAGCTCATTGGACCAGGGACTATAGTGTCTCGGCTTCCTATGCAGAAGGTCCCGGGTTCGATTCCCTCTACAAATAGATGTTTTTAATTTGAAGGAATTTGAACGAATGAATTAATATGATTGTTTTATGTGCAAACAAACGGTGACTTTGTAGCCGATCTTCTATTCTAACAAAGTGCATAACAAATAATTGTAAAAAGTTGTTCGAAACTACCCTTGTCGAGTTGGTGTCAGATGGGGGTAATTCGTGTCCAACAAGCGTTCCTTGTTGAATACCGCTCGCTGTTGGCCATTGTTCACTCATTATTATTATTAGTCTCTTATTATTCACGCGACGGCGTCGACAAGATTGACTTGGAGCCGCTTTAATTGAAGTACTCAACTCAACATCAGTTTTGTCCATGAGTGAGTGATAAGAATAAGAACAAAAATAAAAATTGGTTGTATGTATTTTTATTTATTTATAGGTACGTAATTGAAGACATACACAATTAAATTGTATTCATTAATGGAGACAAGTAGTAACTAAAATACAATAATTTGTAAAATAAGTGTAGCACTTTTTGATATCCTTGTCCCAATAATCGTGATCGTCTTCGCACACACACCTTCCTTGTTGTCTCTCTCTCTCTCTCTCTCTCTCTCTCTCTCTCTCTCTCACACACACATTCTCTCCTGTCTTTGTCACACACATTTTATTTGTACCTTATCTTTGTTGGCGCTCTCTCCCCCCCCCCCCTTCCGCCCCTACCTTACGCACAATAAGAACCGACACAGACCTTCTGTCCCTCCCCAAACCTAGCTTCCCCTCTCCTACCACGCAGACAACCACCCCTCCCCTCTCTTTCATAGCTATACACGAGCACGGCACGGCTCACTAGGTTAGTGGCGAAGAGTGGGTGAAGGCTGGCGTGCTGTTTTACTTTTTGCGGGAAATAAACTTAAAAATTGTGTTTTCCGTGTGATGTTCTGAAGGAGCGTCGTCAAGCCTTCATAGTACGTGTGATAGCCGTAAGCGTAATTTAGAGAGCGAGTCTGTTTTACCAGTAGTGACTGTAATGAAAGGTGTGCTTGGGAAGACCGGTGTTTCTGCCATGTGCTACACCACTGGCGAGTGGTGTTGTTAGCCTACTGAAGGCTGCAGGCGGAAGAGAGACGCTTTATTAGTCTTGTTTCGCGTGCGGTGAAGTAACTTTAGTAGGGCTTGCCTACCATATAGATTATAGACTGTGGTATTACCTTGTACGCTTGTATTATTGTATGTTACTCTAGGCCTATAGAGTACGTCAACCGGGAAGTAACTATAAAAAAAATAGTAAGTAGCCTATTTACTAGGTACGTACTACCTCGTGTGCGCTATTGTTTGTTTTCTGTGAGTGTGTGGACAGTAAGTATTTTGTTTTGTGTGAGACAGTGATATGATTTGGTTTGATGACACTTTGAATGCCACATAAAAACTTGCAGTGATCCGTGACAACATTCGTTAACCCTGGGGTCACTGCGTTTTTTTGCAATGGCCGCTATTACCGTTGTACCATTCCTGCAAATGCAACATAATGCGAAAATGTCTGTTTTACAGCAAGCTACTATTAACTCCAAAGATGATACTCGCGACATAATTATACTACGGAAAAAAGTGCCCATGCCTAAGCCAAAGGCTTCGAGTACGCCCATAAACAATAACACGTACATAACGAACAATAATGTGAAGCGGGAAAATGAGAATAATAATTGTGATTCTCGTATCAAGAAAAAGCCACCGGTGCTCGCTTGTAGGGGCGGGGGCGGGGGCGGGGGCGGGGGCGGAGGTGTTATAAGGAACAGTCCATTGCCTACGATATCGGTAGCACGAAGAAATGCGCGTGAACGTAATCGTGTGCAACAAGTCAATAAGGGATTCGAAACTTTGCGCCAGCATATACCCGCTTCTGTAGCTTCCGCTTTTACTACGACAGAGAATACGGGCCGCGGGGGAAGCAAAAAACTTAGCAAAGTGGAGACATTGCGTATGGCAGTCGAGTACATCCGCAGCCTCCAACAGATACTGGCTACCGACGACCCTGACGGTCAAGTTGATGACCAGTCCATGGCGTCTCCGTTGTCCCTCGTGTCCACATCCCCCGCACCGTCCACCGTGTCGCAGAACCCACTAGGAAGCTACGTCGAAGATGTGCGACACGAAACTTCGCCCGGTGTCATAAACGAAGACGTCAACTACGACGACGGCGACTCCCGCGACTCCTTTGTCAATGAAGTAGCTCGTTACGCCCGTCTTGCACCCCAACGCTCATTTGGATTCTACAAGGAGGTAGAGTACCGTGATGAACTTGATGGTAGCTTCGTTCCAGTGCCTCTGTTTCCTAATTCCAGCTCCCCGTTCATAAACTTGATGGGACTTCGTGACCAGAAGGACATCGAGGACAAGAATTTATTCGGGACATACGGGTTGAACTACGGTGTGAAGCAGTTGACTCCCATACACCACAACCCCTCCTCGTCTCTCTCCCCGGGCATGTACAGCGAGCAGTCTCTTTCACCCGCTGATCTGGACCTACCGGCAGCTAAACCCAAGTTTCTGCCAGCATTCTCGAAGACGCTGAGGCCGCCGTTGACGTCTGCGGCTGTGAACTCCGTCATCCAGCAGACCTACCATGTAATGCAACAGATGCCAGTCAAACAGGAGGTGAAGGAAGAACACGTGGCCGGAGACGGAAGCGTCGTGGATATGGACATGAGGTGGTGGGATGGCGACGAGAGGATCCTAACCAGTCCGCAGTAATAGGTGAGTCTCCCCCCCCCTCACCCCCGCCCTTTTATTACACGACCATTGTACAGTCTTGAACACATACATACATTTACTCACCTACTTAGCATATTGCATTTCATGTTTGAATTTTAACCGTTTAAATAGGCCTAATGTATTATTGTAGGACAACGAAACAACTAATGTGTTAATAATTTTATGTAGGATGGCATACAGTTACCAATGCGTGATCTCCAATTTGTACTAGATTAATTTTTTTGAACAATCCATGCTTTCAGGGTTCAATTTCAATGGTTTACAACGTAAGTTTATAGGGCTTAGCGTACTTTCTTCAGGTCTAGAATCGGGCCTTGCTCGTTAGGAGGGCAATACCACCATTTGTATGTCGTTTGTTCAAGTCCTTGAAGACCCGGGTTCCCGATGTCCGGTGTCAAACCGGCGACCTCCCTAATAAGTCTCTACATCGGTAGCGTATCTCTACTTGATGGCGGTACTTTGCTTGCAGTGTCAGACCTGTAAGTTGATGATTGAAAGTATATGGTAGGTAGGGAATTAAGTTACCAACATGAACACTAAACTGTTTTCATGAAGTTGTTTGGTTGGTGACATTGAGTTGTTTTGCTATGATATTAATTATTGATATGCACATGCGGAAAGAACTTACCCCATTGGACCGCAAGAATGTCACCATCTCCTTCTTTATTTCTGTGTTGAAGATTAGCAGTAGCCTAGCTTATCGGGTGGTTAATTTGTGTGACCGTAAAGCCTACAAGTGGTTGCATGCCACGTTCGCGTGCTATCGTATTGCATGAATACAGGTTATAATAATGCATGGCTTCTCTGCGCTTGGTGAGATGCAGATCGTATGTAATTTGTTCAGTAGACAACTGCATGCCTGCATGGTGCATGGTGCATCTGCATGGTGCTATTAAATGCTTCGAGCATTAACTATCAATTATATATTCTGGCTCGAGGACAAAAAAAATGTACCAACAATAATTGTCCGTCCGCTATCTAATATAATTTCATGATCAAATTTCGTGTCACGACTAATTGCAGCCGATTATTTTGACAGCCTTGCAGTGGAAACTGCATCTTAAAACCAATTACGAGTTTATGATTGTTTTTAATCGCAAAATAAAAAGACAACTTTGATCTAATCTGTAATTAGCAGGCTAAGTTATGTAAACTGGCACCCTGCGCCGTAAGAAGGGCCACGACGCGGGCCACACTAGGGTCAGAGACGTAAGGTCTTTAAACTTGTCGATCTGTCAACTTGTCACTGTCACAAGAGTTGTATTGAGAGCTTGGAGTAGAAACTCCAACGTAGGGTTTTGGTTGTTCGTTACCTGGATGGTCAAATGCAAGGAATTTACGAGCCTTGATTTTTTCTCAAAGTAGTCTAGAGAAACGTTGAACTGAAGGAGAGGGGGTCGGGTGGGTGGGGGGGGGGGGTTCTTTTGGAGAAAATGTTTACGACTGTACGCACACTGCACAACAATGGGTGCTGCGTTCGTTGGGTTTCCGAATGTCGAAGAAACTAAAATTAGAAAACTTTTCTGTCCAAAATGAACTGTGGGCATCATAGGGTTGTTTGTTATGCCCGATGAGTGACTATTATTAATTGCATTTGGCCCTACTCTTCTAAAATGCCAAAAATCGAGTGGGATGTCGGATAACCGCCCTATCACTCTCATGCAGTGCCATCACTCTCGTATTTGAGTCTATTGCCCCTACCCATTCACAGGACTGATTTTCAGTGGGGGACAAATTGGATCGAATGTAATAATTATATAGGGGAGGATCAAACAGTTTTTTTTTTTTTTTGGGGGGGGGAGGGGGCAAAAGCGTTTCATTCGTTTAAAAACAATTTTCACAAGTTTTAACGTTTAGGAAATCAAATTGTTTGGGCCATTACGAAATTCTTCGTATTTTATTTACGTTTTAAAACTGTTTGTTATTTAAAAAAAAAAAAAAAAACGAGAGCCGACAAACCGTTTACCAGGGGCTTTAACCGGTCAATGTTGACTCATTTAAACGTAATAGACTAAGCAAATTGGTAAAAATAAACTGGCTAGCTTAGACTAGAAGCTCTTACCTTTGTGGTCGCCGTTATAACCACGATCGCTTTTTCTTGTGTGCATTACATTATTTATAAGATGCATTTCTTAAAATAGGCTAGGCTTTTTACGAGCACTGGTGCATGTGCATTTCGTTGGCTTTATTTGCAGCTGGGCCTGAGTGTGCCTCCCAACTTCAACGCACGGTGGGACCAACCAGTGCGAACAATTGCTGGTATAACCGTAGGTAATATAACTATAACCAAAAACCTAACAATAATTTTTTGTTTGTTTGTTATAAAAACGTCATTATTATGGAAGCATATCCATTTTTTGTCTCGGTAATACCAGGGACACACTATTTGTTTTATTGCTTTACCGTATCTAAGTCAATCATCATGTTACGTAATATTCATGTTTTGGGGATTACCCGTCTCTCCCAAAACATTCCGGATAAAATGAGTACAATTTGGACATATTTCCCCAAAATTTCACATTGTTAGTTTGTGCTATTCTCCCAATGACTGCAACCTACGAATCTACAAGCATGCCTGTATTCTCAGTTCTTGGTAGATGCATGTAACTGCATTAGTTGCATACCACCTCAAGTCATTCACAGTTGGCCTGCATTTCGTTTGGTAATAAAGTCAATGGTGATGTGTAATTGAGATTGCATGCCGCTTATTTTAGTGTCTTTTGTTAAACTAGTCTACTGATGGCATGTCTAATTTGTTCATGTCTGTTTCTATTTAAGTGTAAAAAGTGTAAGCTATGTCCTGAAGTGTATCATGTTGCTATGCTTGACAGTTTTAGTTTGCGTTTGTTTGTTGTGGACTTCGTAACTTGTCCACTGTTCATTTTTCAGGGGCATAATATATAGTACATCTTCGTCGACATCAATAACAGTGTCAAAAGTGCAACTGTTTTTTACGGTGTTCGGCGGTGTGTGTGCGCAATAAACTTGCAGGACACTTGCAACCAAAACGCCCAAGGGTAAAACCAGTAAAAGTGCATTCGGTAACGAGTTTTTAGGAGGTCTAGTAGGTTATTTACCCGGCGTGAATACTATTGCACCTGTAATAATTATTAACTTAAATTTTTATCTTGCTTCACTTTTTTTTACTAATGCAATTTATAACTTTTTTAAGTAGTTTCGTGGTCGGTGTTTATGCAGTTGGTTTAACATTTAAAACTGCATTGCATTACATTTAATAGTAATTGAGAATGAAAATTAAAAAAGTCGGTGTAAAAAATGTAGACGCTAATGTGTTTATAAATCGATGTAAACATAATATGAAACTTCAATTACTGGGTACAGACAGTTTTAATAGATGAATACGACGTTGAAATCTACTTCTATCCATCTCAATATTAATTTCACTGTTATTAAATTCAAGCATCTTTGCTTTATATGTCGAGAAAATAGTGCAAGGTAGGTGCACTTGCACTTCCTACATACCTACCTCCACATTTGAGACGAGTTCAAAGGGGGAGATAGATCTTCGTATAAAACTACAATTACAATTGCATTGTGATACAAAGTGTGACCTTCTATATTTACCGCGTTTGGTTGTTTGTTTGTCACAAAACAGAATATAGTCTTGAAAGTATTTTTTTGTTTGTATTGATTTAATCTTATTTCAGAATTGCAAATATGCAACTAGCTTATAGGCCTACCATCGATTTTTGTTAGGTAACTGGGACCAAAGCTTTTCCAACTTTAGTTATTTTCCAAATAAGTGCCTTCTAGCCACTAGATTATTTCAAACACCCTCTCTGGTTGGGCACGATTCACCCCGTCGATCACGTCAACATCGTCACTATAACTTACACCAAAATTGGCCTCAACAGCGAATAAATCTAGGTGGCAGTGCCTCCTCCTCTCATTACTCACTGCTCAATCTTATTTTTATGCCGATTTCCTGGCAGCGTCTTACGTTTTGTCTACAATAAGTATTTTAACACAGCCCACTAGCGGAAGGCAAATGTATTAGTCCTACTAATAAGTGTGTTGTTATTGTTACGTATTATTTGTTCAAAACCACCGAAGAAAGCAACGTATAATTTGTAGAAGTTCATTTAAGAAAAATATGAATGGAAGAAGCAAACAGATGGTTTGTTAACATGACATATAGGCGTTTCTTACAAATAGGATATCTGCATTATGCATTATGGGATTCATAGAATTCAGAAACCTTGTAGATAACAGTTGGTATATTATGTCCAAGTGACTGGTCCAACTGATATAGGCCTATATACATACTTACTTGATTTTGTTTATAAATTATTGTAATTGTATATAATTTGGGTTTCGAGTACGGTTTATTCAGTAGTAAGTATTTTCTGTGTTTGTCAAAATCTATTTAAAACAAATTTATTTTATATATTAAACAGTTATATACTTATTCGTTCCTACCTGTTCCTAAGCTATTGACCGTTTTCAACAGTCGGTTTTTTCATAACTTTACTGATATGCACCACTGTATGCACTACAATGCATTGGCCTTGAAGAATCAAAATTCTCAATTTTATACCTGGAGATATATTTCTATTTTTTCCCCTATACATTTATACATTTCATTCAGCTCCGAATAAAATAACGTTTTCAAATTGAAAAGTGGGTGGAGACTGGAGACGGGTAAGAAAAGTCAACCAGCATGAATGAGAAGGTCAAACTGGTCTGCAGAAGAGCTAACGTTGCTGGTTGCGTTGCATTGCATGGACTTCGAAGTGAGACTCAACAGCAACTCTTCATCTTAGACGACTTTAAGCTCCACCATTTCAAACATTTAAGTAACGTACTTTAAAGAATACACTATCGAAACGTGTTTTTCAAAATTCCAGTTTGTAGCATATATTCTTACCCTCGAGGTCTTTGATATGGTCATTAAACTGTCCGTTATATAATTATCGTAATTCGAATTGAAATGGACATGTGCATTGTTGTTTGCATTTTGCTTTTAGATTGCGCTTTTGAATTGTAACTAGTATTAGTGCATGTCTTAAAGATTTGAGTATCCATATTTAATTTGCAGGAATACTTAGTAATTGTGGTGCGCGCAAGTAGTTGTTGCAAGTAGTCGCATGAGGAGCCGAGGGGCTGCATGGGAAACGGCCGGTAGCGGGATAGGGCGCTCCCCTGTCCAGAAACCGGACAGGATAAGCGAAGAAACGATGGAGCCGGTTTTGCTCGCGTTGGCTGCAGCTTATGGGGTTGGTTTATTTACCGGCACCGTTATTGAATTAACTAATTCAATTCAATAAAGAAGTTGGGCCAAGTTTTTGACTTTCCTTCGGTAGGTCGTTAATAATCTATTTATTTTTAAATACAAATTTTTTGCTGACATGTAAGAAAATGTAATGTAGTAAATATACTATGGTCATGACTCTCGTGTACCTATCACAGTTTTTACTTTGCTTATTTACCTGACGTTTTGAAAATTACATTTAAAGAAACAAATTTAGAGTATCCACTCAGTCACGTGTACATAACTGATTTTCAATGGGAAGACTTTAAAATCAAACTAACAAGCAAACCCCGTCGGCACCGATGCCATCGACAAGCGAACGATGGCCAACAAGAGACCAGCTACAATACAAGAAGTCCCAGTCATCATCCTCAGAATATCCCTGATCTGAGGATGGCGAATGGGACTTCACAGAAACGGCGGTCAAGGTGGTGGCACTGTAATGACCGGGAGAATAGAGAGAGAACGTAGCTTTATTAATTAACATTATTTATGTCTTTCAATTCAAATCAGTTCGGAACCAAATCAATTCCACCCCTAGAGGTTGTTTCGAATTATTGTTCTAAACAATATGTCACCCTTATTGGAAATCGAACCCGGAACGCCCATCGCAAGATATTTCGTATTATTGCATACCGATACTATGTGGAGTTTTATGCACGAATTATACTTAACAATATACGATTTGCATGTGATTAATATTAAAAATACTGTAAGCAGTTTAGACGGCTACTTAACTAATACTCAACCTTCTTTTTATTCACGGAGGGCTGTATCAAATTATCTTTACATTACGTTCAGTTTTTTACATCAAAATAAACGCAAAAGCCGTTATTTGAAAAAAGTAGTTCATCCGTGCATTGAATTTTCTACCATACAGACCCGTCTGTAAACGTAATATTTCCAAGGGTAGACGTAGCTCTGGCAACGTTGTGTATATAAAGTGGATTACACGTCAGACAACACTGTTGGGTCATAGGATTTTTGCCAAAGGGAATAGGCAAAAAAAAATATATTCTTTTCATTTGTTTGCAGACTTGGGCTTCTTTCAATTTTCAATGGGCCTTTTCACTAGGAAGTTCCCTTCAGGTCCCCGATTTCACTATAAAGCATTGAATCCCGCGTAAGTGTGACCTTATCTAGGTATAAATTTGACATTTTTTAGTAGGGGGACCTTCGGCACGCTTATAGTTGTACAAGGGGCAAGAAACCATCAGCGAAAGTAACGAAATAGCCAATTTTATTGCTTTCAAAGTCTGCACCTTCAAGCATCGAATTGCATGTGAGAGAGTAATTGGACGCAGCAGTGTTTTTTTTTCCTGTGAGTACGAAGGGTGGGGTTTTTGGCACGCTCCTAACTGTATTATAGGGGCTGGTGTAGCGGAAATGGAGGTGACGGGACACAAGACGGAGGGCGGTCATCCCATGCTTCGGAGGGAGTACAAACCAAACCAGTCGCACTCGCTCAGTTGGCATTGTCGAATAATACTAGCCTTTATCTTAATAGGGTAATTTCTAGAAACTGCCTTTGTAGGAAATGAACCGACGGTCAAGGAAGGAAGGAAAATACAACAGATGTTATATTCGAATTTTTAACTTCGTTGTTCCAAAACTAAACATATGTCATCCTGTAAGTAGTTGAGTGACGGTCTAATGGGCTAACGTACGTCGTACGATGCAAACCAAGACGATTACCAACTGGAGGTAATGGTAGCCCTACGAGTAGGCTACCGGACGAAAACAGACTTGCGTCTTGAACATTTCTTTGACAGATTGGAAAAAAATTGTGGAAAAATTATTTTGTATGTTTTTTGTGCATGTCTTGATCTTGCACCTTCCTCCCCCCCCCCCCCCGTAGCGGTATCTTCCACCCCTTTTGTTTGAATTCATCTTTCTTTTATCTTCTCGTCCTCTTCCTCTGCGCTTTCGAAGAACACTTTCCTTGCGACTTGCTTGGCGTGTTCTTCTCATAGCTGCAACGGTATTCCTTGTAAGAAGCGCATTTCTTTTCAAAATATCACCCCACACCCCTCCAACATTTATAAGAACATTTCTATAGAGTGTCGCCCAGCAACATAAGACGTTAGGATTACTACCATTTCTGATAACATTTATCGACCTTTTTAAGGTAAGATATTGGGGGAATAAAATCTCAAATTTCTTGTGGTTCATTTATAGACCTTGATACGATTCGTGCGCCAACGTCGCCCCGTCCTCATATTTACTTTTTTACGATGGTGCATCAAAAATCGAATTCCTAAATGACTGGGGTAAACTTATTTATTACATTTTAAAACTAAGCCAGAACTTAGTCGATTCTATGATCCGTCACCTACTTCCTTCCATTTTATCTTTACATTTTTATGTATAGGTCCTATAAGCATTCACACACCCAACTGTTTCCATCTGTCATAAACTTGCTTTTATGTTGGAATTTAACTTTAAACCATGAATTTAATTTTGTATGCATATATTTCATATTGATTACGCAGTAGGCCTACATATTTCACTGCAAATCGAATTCCTGAGATCGCTGGTTTACTCTATTCCTGAGGTCGCTGGTTCACTCTATTCCTGAGGTCGCTGGTTCACTCTATTCCTGAGGTCGCTGGTTCGCTCTATTCCTGAGGTCGCTGGTTCACTCTATTCCTGAGGACGCTGGTTCGCTCTATTCCTGAGGTCGCTGGTTCACTCTATTCCTGAGGTCGCTAGTTCGCTCTATTACTAAGGTCGCTGGTTCACTCTATTCCTGAGGTCGCTGGTTCACTCTCATTTAAAGACAATTGAATCGATTTTTTTAGAAACCGAAATAAGTCATGTAACCATTTTTCTGAGTAAAACGCAAGAAACGTGCATTTACCCTACCCTGAAGTAAAAAAATGCAGGTTTTTTGATCTAGTAATTTAGATGTGGCATAGCTACATTGATTTTTGTTGATATTGGTATTTATGTGCACGTAATTTTATAATTAAAAGGGTGTAATTAACGTGGACTTATTTGGTTTCTCAATTAAATGGGGCGGGTATATCTAAAATTAGTAAAAATAAGGTGTATCATAAGTTTTTATGATTGTTTATTATGGTAAACTTAAAATTACATTTTTTAAAAACTTTGTTTAATTAAAATTTCTCGGCAATGACTCATTTTACTGAAAGTGACTTGTTCCGTTTTTCAAATCAGTACAAGTTTTTCTTCAGAACGTATGGAAGACACACATAAAATTACAAAATTTACCGAAAGTACTTGAAGTATTGCACATTTTATTTTAATCTTTATGTTGATAAAACGAAGTAACGAGAACAGTAATCAGTGAAGAGGCCAAAATTGGTATATTATTAAAACCACTAGGCCTACCTGTTCTAGGCCTAATAGTATCAACATCAATATAATCCTTCTTACAGCCCTTGGTAATTTCTTCCCATGTCACCAGAAGGTTATACTTTAATAGAGTCACTTGAAAAGGTTCACACTGGGTAAACTGGTAGTAGTGTTACCCTACAACGGACATTCGTAAGAAGTTGTTTAGGCATTCCTTGTGGTGGTGCATGTCCAGACAGCTGTATGCACTGGCTGCGTGCATAGATTGATGCACTTTCAACTAAAGAAAGCAGGTAAATCGGGGCTAACATTGAATTAATGATGGGCATGACATATTTATTGCAACCTGTGGGTCTTGCAGAAAGTAGGCTCTTTTTCCTCATTGCACGCATAGCACTAAATAGTTAGATGCCACGTGGCACTACAGCCCATTGAAGTTGAAATTCTTCCTAATTTCCTTTTTTTAAATGTTTAGTTAAGAGTTAGTAGTACACATTTGCAGTTTTCGCAAACATTTTCTGCTACCGTATATGAAGTAATATCAATTTTAATTAGAAAACTTGGCAAAGTATCAATCAAGGTTATGCACAATGTACTCAGTCTTCCGAGTCTTCTATAGTCGCAGATTATCAACATTTATTTCTATGTAGCCATAGTCCAGACCAAATGATTTTATTTTTTTAAATGTTGTAAACTATCCGAAATTTTCAAAATCTCGTGACTACCACGTTTCGTTTCTATAAACGTATTGAAAGTTTCCTGTCATCGGCGGTACATCAGGATTGACAATTTTGTTAGTGGTGGGTCTATTGAAAAAAAGTACGATAGTTTTGTAGTCTCTAATTTTGCAACCTCGCAGTAAATTGTGTTTAATTTCCTCCGAAGTGCGCAGAACCGAACGGTCCCCGGCCCCCGACTTCTGTCTCTGGCTTCCAGGGAGGGAGGCATCAGGCATGTGGCGAGGGCGGTCCTGCACGACACATTGCAAGCGGATAACCGGAACATATGGTCAAACTCAAAACTCTTCTCGCGGTTTTGTTACCTCCCTCAAGATCATACCGTCTTTGACTTCCTTGCTTGAGTGCGTGCGTGCGTGCATGCCTCCGACAAGGCAAGGGAATTCTACACGATTTTACTCTGATAAATTTATTATTTAAACCATTGAATCTCTTAGACTATAATATTTATAATATAATCAGATTGGAATGGATCTGTAAGAGAAACGCTAGTTGAGGAATGAATAAAATTGGAGTCTATGTCATCAGATTTTTTTATTGTTGACGTTTATTTCATTCAATCACATTTTAAGAACACATATTACATTTAAACTATAACTTTCACACAACTCTAAAAGTGGAAACTGATGATCCTGATAATTAAGCTTTCTAATATTCTAGCTATTCTAATATTATTTTCTACATTAATTCACAAAACTATTTGTTATATTTGTTAAAATCGTTCATGTTAAATAAAATAATTGTATATAAGGCCCATAACTAACATAGTAATTATATGAACTATTTTATACAGTTTTGTCTCTTAATGTCTTATGGTTTCTTTGCAGCTGTTGAAATCAATTTTTCGTATGATACCTGCAGTTGTAAGGCACAGTGCCAATTGATACCAGTACCGTCGTATTTGATAACACTTATCAGTCATTTGTGAATTCTGGTAATTGATCCTAAGAGGAATAATTGCCTTAGATAGCAGCATGAGGATAACAACAACTCACGTACTACACGTGGCGTACACGTGTTGTAGAAGGAAGCTGGGTCGAGTTTTAAGTGGGGCGTATGAAACACACGCCATAAACGATATTTTACCATCCCCGTCGTCGTCGTTTTCGGTGTCATCTTCAACAGCAACATGTAGCATCGAATCATTATAACAATATGTATCCTATCTAGTGCATAGCGATGAGCACTGGTCTGTCTGTCTGTCTGTCTGTCTGTCTGTCTGTCTGTCTGTCTGTCTGTCTGTCTGTCTGTCTGTATCTCAGTATGTGTCTGTGCCAGTGCCTGTGTCGTACGTATGTACTGTACTGTATCTGTGTATATGCATGTATATGTTTCTGTGTCTGTGAATGTTTCGTTTCACTTATTAGAGTTGGTGTTGATAATAAATGCAAATTCACGAATAAGGATATCCTAATCAAACCGGCAGGGGAGTTTATTTTGCGGCGTGCTGTACTCGGACCATATGTAATTTTCTTACCGAATCGAATCCCTATACCTGGGCCGAACAGTGGTCAGCTTTCTACATAAAGGCGATTTTCCATATCAAATAGCCCAAGTCTAAAATGCATCCGTCCTTTCAATGTTCACGTGCTCGTGGGGTTTACAGAGGGTGAAAATGGACCCCGAGGGGATATAAACTTTAATGAAAACACGTTTTTAAAATTCGAACCGGCTTCCGAAAACCATTCAAGTCGGGATTTATGTTAGAAAATTCGAAATGGATGAAACACGTAATGAATCGTGTCACGGTCAAAAGATTCGGGAGACAGTTTTTGCTCGTTATGCAAAAGGCAATGCACCTTTTTGAAAATGAATTCAGGGATTGGCAATTTAATATTGTCCTTTTGCTAGGAAGGCAGCCCGAATTCGTGAATTATTTGATTTCATATGTCAAAGAATTGTATAATTTATATTTCCGTTAAGAATAAAATATAAATAGGCCTAACCGTACTCATGAAAAGGATATAAATTATAATATAACCACCTTTCTGTTCTGTTGACGCCTCGATCGGAGGTCTTGCGATTATTATATGCAAGATGGAAAAACTAAATCTAAGCTTTAATTTTGATTCTCATTTCGTGATGCGAACCGCCATTCTTGTCGAAACTATAAACGAAATGTTTGCTTATGACCTGCTTGAGAGTGTTTTGAAGTTCTTAGTCCAATATCCAGAAACCCACTTATGTTTTTATTGATGTTACCAACTGGGCCTATAAGGAACAAATTATAAACATTTTGATTTTGATTTTCTTTCACGTTTTCACTATGGAAGATTACACAATTTTTACGTTTGGTGGTGAGTAAGTTTCAGTGCCGACTTTAACCTCCAACAATCAACGTTTATCAACGTACAATTAGTTCGTACTGAATTTATTTTATTTTAATGATGCAATCCTCTCCTAAGCCAAAGTGACCACAAGTTCACAACCCAACATTAGTTGACCCATTTAGCGCCATCACCTTTTATGTAAAACTAAAGCAGGTGGTAAAATGTATACCATTAATTTCCAGTTCATTGAAAATGCAAATAGTCTATTGAAGAAAATGTTCCTACCGACAGATGCAATCGTGTAATTATTTTTGCAGAGTTGACATGAGTGTGGCATGTCTAGATTCCACTTCATTCATACGCTCATTTTCTAATGACGTATTGAGTGCTATGATCTATTCTTGAATAACGTATTTCAATGAAAAATGATCTCGTGAGTTGTCAAAGCGCCAGCGATTTGTTCCCTATACTTTGCTAGCGTTTATGTGGATGTCAGGTGGTATTTTCCACGTATATAAATAATACGAGTGATAGGAAATAGGAATAGCTAAGCGCGGGAGTCGAATTCTGAACGTAGGTGACTAAGTATCGGTCCTCCTGCTGTCTGCTGTCTGCTGTGGCAGAGTACAAGTAGCATAAGCTTTCGAAGATGCAGCCTAAAGGTTATGGGTTCGAGTGCTGTTGCTGGAACAAAGTAGTATTACTTTCAAAAAAATTCTGGTTGTATATGAACGTTGACACCGAAACCAATTTTTAGCAATGTCATAATTCGGTTTTTATTTATTTTATTCATTCATTTATATTTATTATATTGTAGCAATAGTAAACGAATTCTCCTACTGGGGATCGAACCCAGAACCTACAAAAGTTTACAACAGATTAATGTGGTCATTGTGCAGATAATACGACCCAAATCCAGTCACGTTCCCAGTTGACTCCTATCGAACAACCGATAGAAGTGGATCAGCTGTAGCGCGGAATTTCAATGTGAGACGCTGGCTGTTTACTTTTCCCAATTCTTACTCCTCAGTCATGACTCTAATACTGGTATTGAGTCTTATATAAATAGCACTAGGAAATTCCTTCCCAGCCACATACACGTATATACGAGTAAAAATAGGCCAAACTGGTTCGAATCGAACCGAAGTGACTTAGGCATAACCAAAATAATTTTCCCAAACCGAAAACCGAGCCAAAATTAATATAATTTTGGTTCGATGCCCTATATGTAGTATTTTAATTTGTCTGTGAGCGTACTTGAATCGGGATGGATATGGTTGTAGTAATCTGACCTCACAGGCCTAGGCTAGGTAACTAGTTTGCTTTGCTTAGTGATCCTCGAATTAACATAATTTTGCAATATAATAGCGCGGGATTATCCCTCCTGTCCCTCATTCTTTGAGGTCTCGTGCTCTGGAAGTAAAGGGGCCTTTTTGAAATTGCCAAGGAAGATTAAATCCAGCCTTCTCATTTTATTGAACATAAAGGGGATCGATCTTCTGAATTGATAGAATACGCTTAGGATTTACATGTTCAGCAAGGTGGTATTTACCAAATTGAAACAAACTAGAACACCCGAACGAGTATTTCGATGATATTCTGTGGGAATGTTTTCTTACAGACGTATTATTAACTACTGTTATTGTGTTGATTATTTTTATAGCTTTTAAACCTTCTGCCATCATAAAACTTATATCATGTTTGGTGAAATACTATACACAGAGATTTTATTATCTGCACTGAGCTTTGAATTGCAGACGTAGCTCATGACATTTTACAACGCCTATTATGTTGTTAATTTCAGGTTACCACTTACCAATGTAGATTACGAATTGTGCTAGAAGTGTTTCTTTAATTTAGTTTGATCTTTGGAAAATAGTAAAATCTCAACCACCAATAATAATAATTATAGGTAAAATACAGCTTTGTATGCTGTCTAGATTTATGAATAAGGTGTGACAGCACTTCTCTCTCTCTCTCTCTCTTTTCATTTCTCTTTCTCTCCATTCTCCTCTTATTTAATATGTATATATTATACTTGTTACATTAACATTATACACTATTTTGTCGATGTTAATAATTGATAAGTATAACTACTTATTTTCACTTTTAATTATATTTTGTAGATCGAGACAGCTTCACTTGCTCTGCATGTTGTTGCGTATTTTTACGAAGTTGTCGTCCAATTAAGTTTGATTACATTTCAAGTTAAGTTAAATACAGGAGCATTGCTAGCGGAAATAGTGACCTTCTTAATGAGAAGTGGCATGGCATGCGGCCATTGCCTTCTTTAATAGACACCCACGCTATCATTTTAATACGTTCACTGTACAAATTCGTGTTTACTTCATGGCTCATCGCGCTGAAAATAATTAACGACTAAGATATGAGAAGAGCGTTCCCATGTAGAAGAATTACCACAAACTCAGTAGTATAAAGAAGCCGAGATAGTCAATTGAAGGATAAATAGTATAAATAAAGACTTGTGGTCTTCTATGCTATTATAGCATATCTATAATAGATCAGCATATTTTCTAAAGCAATGGTTTTGTAGGGTCCCATCAGGCTCTTTTTTTAAGCTAATCTTTTTAAATATAAAACGCTCAAAATGATGTACAGGGGTGTTCGTAATATAAGTTTACGTGTATTCTACGTTTTCAATAATTGCCAGTTGATTGTCTTCAGTAATATTGAGATTAGAACAATATTGAAGGTATTTTTTTGAGAAAGAAATTGTATCAATAATAAGTGGCATTACAAAATGAATCCCTACTTATCTTTCTGCCAATCCACCAATGAATCGAGTTGAACCACCTCGGTGATATAACGAAGAAAATATCGCCTGAAGCGTAGTCAAAATATGCATTTTCATTTATCTGCGCTTGATAAAGCGTTTTGATCCCTTCTCCCCGATAAGCCTCACTGCACATTTGAGAGTTCCATCATCATCTTAGCTCTTGAATGTAAATATGTTCGGTTTCACCCACAGGCACATTGTAATTTCATGAAAAGAGATCGAATACGTCTTAGTATGAAGGTATACCTGCGCGGAAAAAGAAGTCTCATTCTTTGTGTGGGTATTCTGTCTATACCCTGCATGGGCAACTCTCTTGTTACGGCTACGTGTTCAAGGTTGTACGGCGAGCTGTGGGTGCCCACCCGCATGTTCCCACACTTGCTCACACTTTATCGATACATCATTTACATAAATAATTAAATAGTATACTTGTGATTTGTATGCTTTAAATACATACACGAGGAAGGACTCACCGATAAGTAATATCCCCCGAACGCTTCACAAAATCACACACATTTCAAAATATATACACACTAATTAGTTTGGTACCCACATTATGCTTAAAAACAATTGATTACAAATTCCTTGATTCAAATTGTTATATTGTTGACTGATGAAGAAGATACATTATTAGTGTTTTGTATAATAAGTAGGCCAATCTTGTCTATGCTCTATTGAATTAACATATGCAATAGTGATAGGCCTAGTCGTTACTTGTTCTATACGCCTACAATTCCGTATGGTGAAGGTAAAATGTTCCACATGCACATAAATATGTTCTTACTACTTACCAATGATTGCATACGAGCATTATTACTCACATCATAACTTACTCTTACCATTTAAAAATTGACCACGACCATCAGATGTCGACAAATGCAATTAATCTCATGGGCAATGAGCCTAATGAGCATGGTGTATTTACATTATTTACTATATGTGTGGGTGGTACGGACCTCCGAAGCTACATTTAAATGAGTAAGATAGCTTACTCACTTCTATAATATATAATTTGTGTAGCTTAGGTTAGGAGACAACTTTCGTTTCGATCTGCCTTGAATGTACGGAACGAGGGGGTCTCGAGAGCTTGGAAGCGATTAGGTGTAATTATTTCTCTGTAATGCATTGTTGTCGCTGTTCTAAAAGCAATTACGTAACCACCATTAGGTAAATCGTTTGGTATCCCGCAGACATGTAAGGAATCTGTTGATAAGCATTGCAAAATTATTTCCAACTAGAGTGAGCAGTAGGATTTTCAGAAAGGCCTCCTAAGGTTACGGTGATGATGTGTTAATTAACGTATTTTCTAGTAACCGCGAGGAATGGTAATTTACTTCATTGAATTTTTCTCACAAATTAAATATAACATTTTTTCATTGTCGTCCTTTTAGGTAGAATCATGTTCTCAATGCCGAATGATATATAAGTTAGTTCGATACTTTGCATGAGCATATAAACAAATTCTTGTATAATATATATTTAAGTGTGGGTATATACATATATTTTTTTTTAATGGGTTTGAATTTTTAGAGATTTTTAACGTATATTTTGGATATTTGTTGTTGACTAATTATCTATGCTTGTTCGGCAACCAAGGGCAATTTTATATCAATCGAGACGCTTTCTTGCTTTCTTGCTGCTGGAAAAAATTACCAAATTTATTCGGTTCACTAATGAATGAACATCAAGGCTACGAAAAATACAGCAAGAAATTGTATACATGTTACGTTTCTCGTTGTTATTTCTTAAATGAAATTGAAAATCAAAATGTGAATAGGTTGCAAAAATACGTACAGTTTTAAACATAATAATGTGGTTCGTTGGTCTTGCGGTTAGCAAAATTGGAAATTACATATAGGCCTACAGTTAAACTTAATGTATGTGGTTCGTTGGTCTTGTGGTTAACGTCTCTACTTCCAATGCAGAAGGTCTGGTTCGAGTCTTGCTATAGGCAGAAGTTTTTAACGCCTGATTTGGATTTAAGTTCATCAGTTCTTGACTTTGGGATTTGTAGAGGGTGAGGTTGGAGCCGTCCTAGAAAGAGGCACATAATAAGGTTGTTCCGATCGAATCAGCCTTGTTGATTCATGGTGCTCTCCGCGGGTGGAATCGTGTCCAGCTTGATTGATCGGTGTAACCTAGGGGGTTTTAAATTTAATGTCCCCCGTTCTGTGACAGAATGGGTTAAACTCTAAATACGAATTCATGTTATTATTTTATTAATTTATTTGTTTACAACCAGATGATCAGAATCAATCAGGCTTCGCATTTCTTCACTGTCTTGAACATTCGCTGTTTCAGATGACTCATTTTGCTATTTTTCTCTTTGCAGATATTGACTGAACGAAGGTGGCTGAGCCGACGGTATGCAGTGATGTTTGGTCTAGAAGGTACATTACTCCACCTACTGGTTTCAAGCCTCTTCGATTCACATAAACTATGAAGTGCCTTTACAAAATGTATAATATTACCATCAAGCATTTGTCCTTGGTGCGGTTTTAGTACCTGTTGTCTTTAAAGAGAAGAAGATGTAAACTATGGTTATTAAAAATGGTGCTTGTAATAACTTGTTCACAGAATTTCCAATTCGCATCATTCTCATGACTTTTTTTGTGAGTTTGTTCCTGGATGTTAAACAATGTGCATTAATCGTAAGATGCACCTTGATTGTAACGTGAAAGAAATGTAGTTTATTCTTTTTTGTCTTAGGTTATTTTACTTATTTATTATTTGACTGGTAGAATTAGTTGTATTCTTTTAAGGGAAATGCAACGAAGCTAATCAATGAAACACTTTAATTAAGATAACCCGGTGCAAATAGTTATCTTCTAGGCGTCAGCAAATGCATAAACAATAAACATACTTGGAAATGATTTGTAAGTTCAAATTGTTTTTTATGTGTTTAGCATATATTTAGTCAGATTGAAACTACGCTCAAATTCTGAGATCTGTCTATTCTATTTCATATTTCTCAGTAAAAGCAATGCTTTAAAATTAATCATAGAACTTTTTATAATCAATTAACTGACTGAAAAGCCGCATTTGGCTCAAATGTTGCGACATTGCAACACTGTCATCGAAACTATTATGCTCTGCTAGAGTGCCCGGTTAATTTTAATCTGTTAACTTTTTACTTTCGAAATTGGTTTCCAGACCAATTTGGTAATGGATCTACCCATTACCAAACGTTTTACAATTATTATTTTATCATATTTGTATTATATTTATTTTTAATTTATTAATAATATTATTCACAGTTTACTTTTTTATTCTGTTTTAGAGGCAATTATTTATATTAAAATTGAGTGCCCAGTCGACATTTAAATTAATGTATATTGCAATAAGTTGCATTTTGTGTATTTATTTTGTACATTTATTATTTTCTTCCGAGTTGAGAATGTACATTTTGACCTAGCTTTAACATATACGTACTATTAGTTTTTAATAACTAACAGAAGACTTAAATGTGATTTATGTGCCTTACAAATATTCAGTTATTTGTGTAACTTTGTGACCTACACAAAAGATTGTAAACTTACTTAATTAGGTTAGTACACTCCCTGATAATTCGTACGATCAGATCAGGTACAACAATCAGATCTGTGCCATACACGCCTATTTTATTGATCAATGGAAGCCTTATAGTGTATATCTCAGGGTCCTTAGTATGAGCTCTTTTCAGGATGCCCGACGTTGCCTGAAATTTTCCCATGTTTATTTGTTATTTTATTACTGACCATTCGTTTGGCTTTGGTTTCTTTATTTTTTAAATTCAAAATGTGTAATTCAATTATATGGAAAGAAAAGTAACCTTTATGTAACACCCTTGGCACAAGTGGGAACCGATAGGACACTTGTGGCTATCTAATTGTTGTGCGGTTTGATGTGTGGTTTGGTTACTTAATATTTTGTAACATTTTAATTTCTATTTTGGAAATATTTAATGTGGTTATCCACCCTGTTGCTCCACTTGCCAAACTGTCACCCCCACACTTTGAGAACCACTGGCGTATCTGAATAGTACGTTAAAATTCTTGTTGTTTACTTTCTAAATGCTGAATGCAAGATTGTCACAACATATTATTGTATGATGTGAAGTGTGGTGTATGCTGTATCTTCCATATATCATTCATTCATATTTCAATACAGTCATTTATGAACTTGTCATTTAAATTATTTTTTGAAATTCTTAATCAAATCTGCACCTATAAAAAATAGTTTTAAAAATATATTCATATGGTGTGTCTATTAATGTATGATGGAAACATATATTATTCATAATATGTTGTGTCTATTTATGCATGGTGGCGTTACTGTATTCAAGCATTTTCTCGGGCCATAATTTGTATGATTTGTATGTCAATATTTATGTTTTAACGGTTACCATTTTAATTTAAAACGTCTTTGCAAAACAGTATAAATAATACCTGGTCCTTTAACACTTGTTGCTTTTTAACTAACTGGATATCAACCCACAGTCATGATTAAACATGTTTATCACCAAATCACTGATACTTGATTCAATGTTTATATTATCGTTGAGCTTGTAACTAATGGATTTCCTTTCAGTTTAGTATTATTTTGTTTTATGATTGCTCTACATTCTACAACATTCGTTTTCTCCAACTGTCCTTGTTTGTATGATTCGTGTAACATGTCTTGGGTGTTCACAAGTTGTGTACATACAATACATACATTTAGTTTTTACTCTAGCAAATCAAACAAGCAGTGTTGAATTCAGAATTTCACCCTGGACTTTTCCCCGGTTATAGTTTTGAGATCTAGTATTGGTTAGCCTTGTTCACAGAAATGGATACGTATACAGAACCAGTTAGTAAATTTCTTATGGATATTGGTAGGGGCTAAGTGCCCAGGGTGAGTCTGAAGTCAACACTGCACACATTCCATTGATCTCAGTTTTGTACTGACACTTCTTTATCTATCCAGTGTTCTATGATCCAGTGAAAAAATTGTACATTATTTATGTCCATAGTTATAATATTAAAATGTGGCATTACATCAAACTGTTGTTGGTTTTTTCCATCTATCCATCTTTTATCTGGATCCTGGTTATTCCATTGTGTTTTTGTGAATTATGAACATTTTAATTGTATTCTTGTTTTGCACAAATGATGCAAAAATGATAGTGTTTTGTTCATTTAAATTTGAACAATGAAATATAATCGCATGCACAAGATCACTTTGTAAAGAAAGAGTAACGTTTTGTTACCTAACCTGCATAGCTACAATTTCCCCCTCTTTAGTTGATGGGAAATGTCTAATTGCTATTTTTTATTTTATAGGAATCAATCTCAGAATTTACTGCGGTACCCTGGAATAAACCTTAGGCAGGATTGCCAGGCATCGAACTGATGGCCTTCCGAATTACTCTCGTTGAGCAACTTCTATCGGTCAAGACTTGAACTGAAAGTGTTTGTACTTACTTCTGTAGACTTATTGTACTAATGTATTAAAAGTTTTTATCGCGATTGATAAACAAGTATTGTTTTCCAGAGCACAATGAAAATGTTGTGACTAGTTTTTATCCCCAAGGGCCTGAACTCAACATTGATCGTGAGACTTGAATGGGTCTGAACGTGGTTTCCTAAACCATTTTCATATATGTCACCTGCCTGCTTCATGTGCCCAGAACACAAAAATTTGCCTTTCGATGTTGATGCCGAAATACATAAATAAGTACTGTTCGTATTGTCTGCTTCATTCCCCTAACAATGTTCATGCAATTAGACTGATGTTTGTGGTTATTTAACTATTCAAACCAATATTTACCTCACAAATCCATTCACTTATCCATTAAGTAAGCTAGTCGAAGAATAACCCAATTGAAGTCAAGTTCATATGCCATCAACTGTTAAAAAAACTATTTCGTTTTTGAATTTGGAACTAAATCTGAATGTAACTGAATAATATAGACTATGTGTTTAATTTCTTATGGTTAGTATTTTAGTTAGTTAGAGGTTAGTTTTTTTATAAATTATTTTTAAAGTTTTTTCTTTAGGCAGCTCATTAAATAATTAATTATTTTAATTGGTCTGTTTACATATCCGTTCACACCTAGTGAATTTCAAACTGAAAAGGGAATAAATTTATAATTTACCTGAATAAGTTAGATTCGTTTCTGAAGAATATTCTACGACAGTAATAAGTATTTTAATATTAAATGTAATATAGTATTTAGGTGACCAGCTTGCTGTAGTTTAAACATACTTGTGGATGAGGTTGTTAACAAATATTGATTGTATACATAGGACTCTGTCAACTCCTAGAAAGACAATGAGTGCAAATACAGGCTGCTGGGTCAGGCGCCAGTACCAAACGTGCTGAAACCTGACCTGACCTGTTCAAAGCCGACCATATGCTACCCTAATGTGTTTCCAAAGGTATGGGCAAGTTCTAATGTTTCCGTTCACAATTTTAAAATATTTAATAATACGTATGTATAACAAAAAAAATATTGTCTTGATCTATGAACAAAAACTACATTGCATTGTTTCCCACTAAATTGTACAGCTGTTGTTATTGTTTTGTTGTTGTTATTGATAAATATTTAATAATATATAGATAACTCTAAGTGCATTTGTTTACCATTTAATACTTAATAACCTGTACAATTTTCTAGGTTTCATAGATTGACGTAAGAAATGAAGTTTCACTATTTTTTTTTCGAAATGGTTTCGGTACCTGATAAGCCACAATAAAAAAAAGATTTTAGCAAAATGTTTGTCTAATTTTAAGTCAAATTTAATGACTCTTAGTCCATTAATTGGTTGCATTTATATAATTCAAAAACGAAAAAATCGGGGTTAGAATCATCCAAAAGGAACCACGCATGAATTTTGATTTGTCAAAATGTCAAATTTTCGAAGGAAGTTTCCAATTTCCTATGGGTGCCAATAGAGTCACGGCTATATAGCCTTTCATTACCGGACGTCAAAAATTAATTATTGGTTACTGGAGAGGAACCAAAAGCAAAGCCACAATTTTGACGAAAATCTTTCAAACCCCCATGACCGGATACGTCGTGAAACAATCCACCGTCTAGCACCCCGTTGACGCCGTTGATTTGCGGATGTCGAGGACAGGCGCAAGTTCGCCCCATTAGGAAAACACACCTTGCTTTCCTTCACCTGTTTGGAAATCATTTGAATAAGTGAACCGTTGGCTCACCGAACTTTCCTAGCACGTGCTCTATAGTAAAGTCGTAGTTAGTTCGGTGCAATTTCCTTTCGAATGTGCATTAAATCGTAATTGGATTGTTCACGTTTCGTTGGTTTCGGCGAGTATTGGTGTATGTTTACCGCGTGACTAACCCCAGGACTGGGCGCGTGTTTGCGTTGCATTCGAAGCGTGTATCCTGGAAGTTTGCGGCTTCAAATATTATTTCATGAAAGATAATTATTTTAATAAAGAGAAATTGTTGCAGGATGTAGGAAAATGTCTATTCGTATAAGAGCATTGTATACCCCCAGTGAATTACACAAGTCTGCTTGGCGAGTCGACCTTAAAATTCATACACTACCAGTGGTGCGCTGACCATATAAGGACAGGAGCAATTACAATATATAATATAAATATAAATACATAGGCTAGCGATGCAAATGTTCCCGGGTGCTCCTGGGTAACACATGGCTTGCTATGCTCACTCGTCTAACAACGACTTTGACGTTTTCCTACTAATATTTGTATTTATTATATCTTTGTATCAAACAATATTGTCTAAAAACTGTTATTTAATTGAAGCGCAGGCTCGAATAACGTTGTAAGCTATATTTACTCTGGAAGCATAAACAAATAGTGGGTTGTTATAGAGAGGCCGCTTTGAAATCAGAAAAACTGTATTGTAGTGAGTATAACCACAGGTGACACAGTGTTGGCCTAAAAAATATGTAACATCAAAACGTTACATAAATTATTCCGTGGAAGAGCTGTTGAAACTAATGTTAGTTTGAAAGAATGACCAGGAACTGTTTGACTCTTGCAATACCATCGTTATTACTGAGGAAAACCTGGATATCACTTCAGTCAGGATTATCAGTGGTTATGATCGAACCGACGGCCTCCAAAATCATTAGGTCAGTCAGACACAAATGATTTACTTTGGACAGCACTTTTGAAAATTTAAAACATAAACCAAGTTTTGCAGCTGCACTCATAACTCATAAATCGCATACCAGACCACTGAACTAAATATGTGTCGTTATCGAGTTCATGCACACCACCAGTAACTGATGGGATTGACCCTAAGGCGTTTACCGGAATTTAAAATACTATTTTCTTGTACTTCCAAGTTGTATCCACAATATTTGTGAATTATCTTCGTTGGTTACTTTTTATTCTACCTCAGGGCACAGATAATCCGTGCCGAGGGGGGGGGGGGGGGGGGGGGAGTAATTTAAATTTTCAGGGTATTTCGTCAAATGATCCCAAATCAGCCAGCAAATAAAATTTAAAAAAATGGTCATGGTCTCCGTTGATTGGATTCGTCTTGTGTACGAGTTCAAGAAATGATGTCAGGTTGATGTAACTTCTACCAGTATTCTGTCCACGACTATAATAATATGACCCCTATGATTTCTGTTCCTCGTCCACCACACCTGCAGAAAGTGGAGGGAAGAGGTTGTACATGTAGGTACACTTTAGGTTGACTC
The DNA here is from genome assembly GCA_024449915.1 of Sweltsa coloradensis. Taxonomy (NCBI): domain Eukaryota; kingdom Metazoa; phylum Arthropoda; class Insecta; order Plecoptera; family Chloroperlidae; genus Sweltsa; species Sweltsa coloradensis. Next base: position 754,718 of record JAMZAV010000324.1, read on the forward strand.
AGATTTGGGATGTCGCCACCCAACAGTCAATCTCCGCCACTGGGAATCTTGACTGAAGATTTCCCGTTTGCCTCAGTCAGTCTTCAGGCGAATACTAGGATTGATATTGACTGTTAGTGTGCAATCCTTTCTTACAAGCTACAACCCTCACACTCTTCTCCTAGTTAAACACTTAGCCAACTGGCTACAACCCTCACACTCTTCTCCTAGTTAAACACTTAGCCACCTGAAAAGAGACAAGTTGTTCCTGGATTGGTTTCATACGAATCTTCAGTGTTTAGTAAATTAAATTCTCTACATTTGCGTATTACTGGACAGTTCAAAAAATTACATCTAATTGTAACTAGGAATTAAATCATAGTATCCCTTTTGAATGAGAGAAAACCATAAAAATAAAGCTAGCACATAAATAATTCAAGTAACGTTTTATTTATAAGTTTAAGTCCTCATCCCTCCCCCAATTGAAATCAATTCTGCAAATGAGTGCATGTGCTTGTGCAGACTCTATTGCAAATGTGTTTATTTTGGGATGCATAAAAAAAACACCCAATACTATATTCATTCATTCGTTCGTTCGTTCGTTCGTTCGTTCAATTAGTTTGATCCAATTTCTTGTCCTTCTGAGGATGAGTTGAATACGATGTGCGATTCCTTGATTTTGGGAATTGCTTAGTCTTCAAGTTACTGAAAATCACTTTTTTCACTTTTTCCCGTCGATAAAAAAAATCACTTTTGAATTTTTGTTTATTGTTGTTGTCTTTTTGCTGTCTATAGTTTGCACATTTACTGCAGAATAGGGCAATGCTCCACAATACCACCCTTCTCCCCACCCCTCTACTCCATACGATCATCCATAGCCGAACCAAAGCAAACCCATCTGCAGAAAGAGAGAGAATCCTCTCTCTAATCATACATTCACTGTACACACCGTAATGATATTAATAATTCAGATGTGATAATAGTTGAAGCCATTCAACGGGTTTTTGATTAGGTTTGTATTGCAACGGTTTTTCAGTCAACAAGTGGCAATTTTCCCATGAGGTACGCAGGCAAACCGGATACCAGTCGAGGGTGGTGTCGCACCCAGCCCTACACCCTTGGCAGGGAAAGCTCCTAGCTATTGCGTAACTCCAGCCCGATGCACCACGTTATCAACTTAAGCCTCATGCACCAACGTTTAAATCAACGTAGATGTAAATTAAATAAAATTATCTATATCTTGTACCAAACGTTATAGACTGCAAGAGGGTAGCTCTTTCGTTTATTCAAATTTATGGAAGGGAGGGGGGGGGGAGGTAGATGCCTTAATAGATTATTAAACTAACAATACTTGAATTTGTGATTTGGTGACATTATACTTCCGTTGTCTCTCATTTTTGATTGTTAGTTGTATCATAATAATATGTTATCATTGAGCATAAGAGTCCAATAATCGATTTAATTAACCTATGAAATTCGTTCACAGATTGACTGATAATTAAGTTGTTTGAAATGTACAGTAACCATTCCCGCATTAGTCTCGTGTACCGAAGTGTTAATTAGCATATGTCTTTAAACGCGAATTAGGTCACGAAATTTTCAACATTTTTTAAAGTTTTGGTGGAGGTGCCGGGTAGGTAGTCGAAATTAAATTAATCCTGGCTGGTACATATGGTGGAGGTGCCGGGTCATACAACGCGATTGTGAGATCGTAATAATCGTTTGTACGCGAGTAAACTCAAAAGACTTCATATCAAAATATCAACATTACATAAAAAATGCATAATTTCGTAATTTTGGTGGAGGTGCCGGGTAGTCGAAATTATTCCTGGTAAAAACTGTCGGAAACTTCGAAAACTGAAGGCTGAAATTGAGCTTAAAATTTCAACTGATTCTCTCTCATGTGCTTGTTTTTCTTTTAAATTAGTCATAAATGGTCCTGGAATTTGAGATGCTGACAATTTAAAACTATTAGTCGTTTTTTGTGCATTATTAAATTTTTTTTGTAAATACAGAAAAATCGCTAATTTTTGTTTTTAAGGTGCGAATTTTCAAACTTTAAAAATATATTTTTGCACATCTCTAGTCGTGACAGTAGCATAAGGTGTTTCCAGCACAGAAGACTAGAGATGCACGGTACAAAATGGGCTTAGAACAAACAATGAACTGTTATTATGTATTTCATGAACTTTGCTGGATGTCGACTGTTTTTATGTTATTTTGTGCTCTCGTGTGAAACAAGCCGTTCTTCATGACTAGCTAGGGATAGGGTGTGTTGATATGTCACATGCGAAGTGTGGATAGTAAGAACGGGATGTCCAATGACTGATTGAGGAAGCAAACCTTGGAAATCTTTCAATCAGGATTACTGGTGGCGGGTATCGAACCGGGAACCTCCCGAGTTAGAATCTCGCACGCTTTTACATCACGCAGTATATATTTATCCCACTTCCGCTATATAGCGGTCTAGCGAGTGTTTAGCTTGACACCAGTATACGCGAGCATGGAGCGTAGATGAAGAGATGAATGTGGAGAGAATTTGACCATCTGTTGCCAAAACAACCCCTCGAGGGTGGTCTACTGGTTGGGTTTCAGGCGTAACGCCCCCGAACTTCCAGAGGTATACGTTCATCAATGCATTTCCCGGACGTTTGTGTTGATAGGTTGAGTTTATTTACATAATCGTGATTTAAAATGTTACCTCACTTATGTATAGGTGAGAGGAAATTAACACTGAAAAGAAGATGGGGTAAGGTATCGTCAAAGACAATCTTAAAATAATGTGTCGACATACACTTACTTCTTGCAGTGACGTCGGAAAAGGGGCTTGAGGTGGAAAGAGCATGAGCGCCCCATGCAGTGATGTTTAAAGAAGTGAATTATGTAATTGAATCACTTAATGCAGAAACAACATGGTCCAAATACAAACGTCCATGGTTTGATGGAGAAACACTATAAGCTTGGGACTTGTGTGGTTTCTGCAGAAACAATATCAAATACCATTCATTCACTTTCTCTGCCCGTTCTCATGAAGAAGGAAATAGATTTGTGATGTTAAATATTCTGTCCAATTTGGTGACTACAGCTCAATGTCGAATCGTATAGCAGTTGCAAGCATACTGTCGTCTTTGTGTCTTGCTAGTGCTGCAAGCAGCCCTTACGACAGTAGTGAGGGGGGGGGGGCAGACCCCTTATTCTAAGTTTAACTTCAAAATAATATCCATATCGCCCTAGTGCCCCACTAACAAACATATTCAGCAGCCAAACTAGAAACCCTTCACTAGAGCAACGTCTAAGTCACAAGCAAATGTGCAATATCAAACATTTGTTGGCTTGTTGAAGTCTGATTCCTCTATCCCTCCCATTTTTTACTTTCATGAAAATAACTATTTTTTTCTTCCTTGTTAGCATTTCAGACTGAAAAACCTTGTTGTATGTCCAAGTGCCATGAGCCAAATGACGATAGTGATAGAGCTAAGGGAACAAACAAGCTGCAAAAACAAATGTTTTAACATTAACTTTTTAGTATTTTTCCACAGTGAATTGCATCTTCAGGACAAGGTATTGACATGTTTCATGGGAACCGGACATAGGCGCAGTTCACTTTTCTTCTATCGGGATGTAAGGTGTAACAGCGAGGGTAGTTGGTAGAAAAAAAATACTTAAATAAATACAAAAAATAAAATAAATACTTCGAACAACCCTTCATTCAAGATTGCGTTTGACTGGAATTAGAATGGAATCTGATACCTTCAGAAATGAGTTTCGTTTGCTGGCGCTAAGCAATTCTATCATGAGTGGGCTCCCATCTGCCATCCTGCGGAGCTGGTTCAGTTGCCCACACGACAGCTGTGTAAAGAAGGTTGCCTACACGGCACGGCTGAAATCACAGCGTTACAGCACGCGATGAAGATATGCATCGAGGGTGATCGGAATGCACTATGGGTGATGACGAGGGATTGAAATCAACAGCATAACATAACATCATACCAGAGGGTTGTTGGAAAGGATTCACTTCATTCAGGAGGACGTTGAGAAATCCCAACCACCAGGAAACACTGAAAGATTTAGTGGTTGCCTATAAAGAGGCTTTGGACATTGTCGCCAACTATTATTACTCCCTTCTGTATTTTCAAGTTGGGCCAGTTGCCCTTGCACTCTTTCTATATTCACCACCGGCAATCCCGACTAAAAGATTTTCTCAAGGTTCCCTTCAGTCAAAAAGGGAATCCCTTTAAAATATACCCCGGACATTGCCAGTTTTTCGCAAAAATTATCGCAAAGAATGAGATGGCAATTTTACTTTTACTTGTCTTTGTACTCCACCATGATATGCTATTATGTTGTTAAACAAGCAATGGAATAAAATTATCTGAAAACTGAACTGGATTTGATTTCTGGCCAAGGTACCTGGTATATATATCTTCTGTATCAAACTGTCGTTTACACTATTGTTATGTTTCAGCGTTAAAACGACTCTTCTTTAATCCGTAAGTAGACAGCTAACTGACACCCATAACATATCTTTCTACACCCGACACTTATTATTTCCCTCTAAAACGCGTTTCCATTCATTGGATCCGCATTTAATTTGCATTGATAGACAAGATATTCGCACTGACTTAAAGGCCTTGGAAAAATTCACCTGCCAATTCGTAACGCGACGACTAGATGCTGAAATTCGCAGTCACGATGTTATTGTGCGTGTGCTTTTAATTGAAAGCTTTATATTTACGTTGAGTGACAGGAGCAGTTCTGAACAAGACGAGTGGTTCACTTACAATGCGTTTAAAAAAAGTGATTCTCCAAAATGCTGTCTCACGCACAATCTTATATTGATTGGAGAAGTTCGTATACCTCCGGAGTATCCTCAGTAAGAACAATGTAAGACGTATTTAACAAGTTTTCACCTTTTGTGTTTGGAGATGAAGAAAACAATGGCAGTTTTACATCTGGTTTCCAAAAGAAGATTTGGAAATTATGCATTTTGTAATGTTTTTCTTGTTTGTAATTTTTAGGTACACAAGAAAGAACGTTACATAGCTGAATCTTTAGCCGCTGGCATCACGCCCGAAACGTAACACAAACTTCGTGGAAACAGAAATCAAAATTTCTTTAATCGGAGTTTTTAAAGATCAACGGTAAACAAATATAAGTGATTTTCCTATATTCTTGAATCAATTTAATTTATATAAGGATGCATTTTATATTTATATTTTTTTTATTGTGGTTTACCATACCCTAGACGGGTATGGACGGCTACTGTAGGGCAATTCCCTCTTCAGCCTATATTACAATTCATTTTTAACTAAACATTACACACATGCACATAAATAAATTACAAATTAGCAAAAGAGGGATGTTGGCCAGGATGTTGGGGAGAAATGGGTTTTTGAATTTTGGTTTTCTAAGGATGCATTTTACAAATCAATTTAAATAGATGACTTTAGGTTTTGGTAAAATGTCCCAAACCGTAAATGTTGGTATTTTTTCTCAATTTCTTTCTCGCTAATCAACCAATTAATTTTAAATCTAATATTTGATACTGCATGATAGTGTATAAGTTACATACTTTCTTGATAATGACAATTCATGGAGAGTTTCTTTTTTGCAAGAAAAGGTAACCGTAAATACCAAAACAAAAAAGTATCATAATAATTAAAGTGGGGTGTTTGTTCTTATTGTTAGTACAAAAATACCACAATAAAGCAGTTTATGCCATATTAGGTGACTCAATTGCAACACGACATCACATAAGATATAAAAACGAATGTGAAACACGCATGTAGACAAGACATTGTGACTTGGCACCTGCATACTGTGTTCAAAATACGAAAAATAATAGCAGAAAGAGTTTGTTTTATTACATTCTCAGCAGGTCCCGAATGTCCTTGAATGGTAAGATATTCGATTAGAGTTTGCGGATACTAAAAATTACATATATAATATAGTTAATGTTGTTTATTCTCTTCCATGAATTTGATAATGGTCCAAGAAATAAATTTTCCAAATCAACATTCCTAATTAATACTGTTGATTTTTACGTTTGAATAATTATTGGAGTTAATTAATAATTTTCACCGAAACTGGCCAAACATTTCGTTTAAAACTATTGATTTTCAAATAGTGTTGTTTTGTTTAAGATTTCATATGTCCGTGCGTGATGAAAATATTTAACTCAGTATTATTATAATATTTTAAGAATTTGGTCAATATTTGAAGTCTTCTCCGAGATGCAGAGAAAGATATAAATAATAAAAAAGCCTCCAAGGTCAGGATCTAAATCACGGAATTATCTAATCCAAGGAGTGTGTATGTAAAAAACAACATCAGCCCAGTGAACTGGTTTAAATCACAACAGGTAGGGAGGTTGAGATTATAGGCTAATTAAAGAAAAGGTTTTTCGAAAAGTGTTGAAATAAATTTGGGTGCTTCTGTGGTCTCCGAGATTATAAAAACGCCGCACAGGTGCTGAAAATTGACCAAGCCAAGCCTGCATAATACTTTACCGCGTGAGCGTGTGCCCCCCCCCCCCCCCCCCCCCTCCCACCAAAGATCCTTATATCCCAAGGGGTCATCTGAGTGATATCATATGAACCTGCCTGGCTCACGCCACGTCGCGTGCCGCCGGAAAAACCCGAACTGTCTGTCGGCAATCTTCGGAATATTCGGCTCTCCGTTCGTCTTAAAAAAAGATTTAAAAAACACAAAACAATACTTTAGCAGAGTCTAAGGATAGAGCTGTTCATAAAAAATATGACGAATTATATTAAAGAATAAAATGTATGGTTGATTACGTAATTCGTTATGGCTGAGAGAAATGGAGTTTTAACTTCTGTATTTCACTCTTTTACTGAAAACCAGTGGCGTATCCTTATGGGTTAGATGTAAACTGCTACATCATGCCCCCACTATAATAAAGCCTAGTTTGTTATTATAAATTAAAATCAAATTGTGTTATCTGTAACTAAATGTTGTGAACTACCTCTACGACTTAAAAAAAAATCTTTAAAAAAACTTCACGCTTTTCAAAATTAAAAAAACAAAAAAAACATGGGTGCACCAGATTAGATCCAGTATTTATTATCAAGCTCAATATCAGCCAAGTTATGGTGTGATATAGAAATGGGAGTAGGAAGAAGCTACCGTGTAAAGATTGTTTTCCAAATTTGTTTCAAATTATCAATTATATATGTGTTATTAAATTAGTTACTTTGTATAAATTTGCATGTCTCCAAAGAAATTTATTCGGGACTCATCAAAATCTGATTAAACTTTTTATATAATAAAATTGAAACATCCCGAAATTGCAAATTTCTTTTATGACCTCGGACATTTGAATATAATTTCAAATGGTATTTATAAAATACAATCTATATCAAATTCATTTTCGTCTTGGCTACATTGTAAAACTTGAAACCATGTAGGCCTGTAGGGTGGATAGATCAACCTGAATAGGGCAGAAGAAAGAAGCGAACATGGAGCGACGCTTAAAGACGGCCTTCTTAAGATGATATCTTAAGCCTGCTTGACATTAAGGATAATTATATTCTTCTATCTGGTTGATCAGTTTCCGGTGGTACATTTCCGGTAGGTGGTAGGGGCACGATTTCGTTTTTATTATTTTGATAATTAGCCATGTTTCACTCTGAACAAAGAGAGGTCTACGGAATAAATTTACTCTTTATAAGAATCTTAATTGTGATGCTATAATCATTTAAACAAGGTATATTCAAGTTCTTCCTTCTTTTGCAGGTGCTAACATCTTGTAGGGCACTGCTCACGTGCCACAGGCCAGGCAGGCGCACAGCCACTGTCGGGTAGGCAGCTGATCCGAGCTGTACTGATGACGTAGCACTTTACTCTCAAGACCATTAGAATATAAGCCAGGGGGTATAGCCAGCCCTTACAGTGGTGGAGGAGGAATACTCTCAAGACCATTAGAATATAAGCCAGGGGGTATAGCCAGCCCTTACAGTGGTGGAGGAGGAATACTCTCAAGACCATTAGAATATAAGCCAGGGGGTATAGCCAGCCCTTACAGTGGTGGAGGAATTTAATCCCGTTGAGAATGAAAAACAATGTAAACAATCGATTCCTGTTCAGAAGTCAAACTTACTTCCCCAAGGACGGTTTTTCAATTATAACTGTAAACCCAAGTTAGTCTTTATCGAAATTGTCACCATCACAAGACAAATAACGGTGTATATTATTTGCATAATGATGCGCATTATCTGTAGTAGACCAGTTCTTTTGGAGAATATTTTATCCATGATAGTACAGGTACAAGTTTTACATTTTCCAACATTAATGCCTGGGTCGCCAAAGAGTGCCCTGCTAAAAAAAACTGTAGTTCTACTGTCACCTTTGGCGTTTATGGAGAACACTCAACAAGTTCAAGTGTTGATAAAAACAATCCTAAATATTTTTATGGTTCTTATAATTTGTGAGTCCGAGTAACATCTCCGTAAAATATCAATGTCAAGCTAGTACTTGGGTTTAGTCTAACCCCTAACCAGGTTTAGATTCAAGCTTACAAACGGGGAATTAGTCCCATACGCTTTGGACCAGCGTCCCAACCGTATGAGCTACTGCGCATACCGTCACAATAGGTCATTTCAAGAATCACCAGCGCCCTCTATATCGTTTGCAAAGCATTATGAATATCATGAGTATTAACTTACATCCTGATTCCTGCCATATGATCAGGTGTGTGATAGACTGAGGCAGACTATGGAAAACACAGTACGGCACACACCTGATCAAATGGCGGGGTTAATACTCATGATATCCATAATGCTTTGCAAACGATATAGAGGTGATTCTTGAAATGACCTATTGCTAATGTACTTACAACAGACGTAAAATTAACACCCTAGGAGGAGGTATTGTAGTTATCCCCCCCCCCTGCAAGCTATACATAGAGACCTGGGTTAGGGGCCTCTCGATTGTCTTTTTAGAATTTCACACTAGTTCTTATAAATAATTATTTTGTATTTCAAAAGTGCGGCATCACATTTTGAGCGCACTTTTTCCAACATTTTTACGTACTTACATAAAACAATTCTCATTCTATAAACTAAGCTAAGTAACCTAAGGCACAAATTGTCTCTAATAAAAACCAGTAAAATTGAACTAAAAATTATCCCAGTGCGGTCGCTACGAAGGTAATACAAGTTTTAGACGGAATTGCCCTAATCTATTTTATTATGTGAGATGATTTACGCAATTATACGTAGACTTCTTATGAATCGGTCATCGGTCTAAAAAAAAAGAGAAAAATACTTCCAATTTAGCTGCACGAAACAAGTCATAATCCAAGTCCAAGGTCGAGTTGGCGCATTACTCATGATTTCATCAAGAATCGGAAGTGTTTGTAGGAGAAAAAACTTGCCACCTCGAGTTATTTTGATCTGAGCTTGACTTTAATTTCTTTACCTGGGTTTTCACGTAACAACAGGAACGAAAAAAATAAGGTTGATCGAAACAAAAGCAAACAATTTCTGTGTTTTCCTCAGATTGTGTACTGGTTCATTGGAGGTTTGGACGCCGCTCGTGTCTAGAAAGTCAGCCAAGCCAGAAGACTAAGATGTGTTCACAAGTAGCCGCTGTTGCGTCGGATCCTAGGTTGGGAAATACATAATTAAACGCTACCCTGCTAATCTAATTTGCTTCCGTTTGTAAAACAAAAACTATGTTTTACTTTTACTTATATAATATGTTTCCCAGTTTCTGCGATCCCCATTAGCCCATTAGTTATATTATATTAATATTATATCAATCGATCAACCAACCAATCAATCAATTTATTTATTTATTAAGAACCGCATTGATATATTCGTTCGAAAATTTTAAGTTTGAGGTATGTGATAAGTGATAGCATGTCCATGTTTTGATTGCAATTGAACAATTACAATTACAATACAATTATCAGTTGCATGGCACCAACTTGCCAGTGTTGACTCAAAAGTCAAAACCACGTATAGACAATCGCGAAAATTTGAGCTTGATGTGTTTTTTTACACAATTCTAGAAGATTGACAAAATCGAATAACGAGTTAAATTATTCATCTGATGAATATTGAAGGTAAAAAGTTTGAAAGATATATGCCTTGGTTAAACGACCAGATCTGGATTTGCGTTTTTTTTAAATCGTGTTTTGCTCATTTATTAATTCAGATCTCACATAATAATATTGAGTTTCAAATCACTTCATATAATACACAGACATGATTTGTTTCGATCTGAATTGAATCACAGTAATGCGATGCACGAGACCGTATCCGACGGTGACTTGTGGCTTCTAAAACCACCCGGATGGTGGTTCCTTGCTTCATTGGCTTCTAGCTAGTAGCTGCCGGACCGTGCTGCCTTGGTTGAAAGATCAAGCTACACCACTTAGCTATTCTAGTCCGTAGCCGCAGTGTGGTGGTCACTGCTCGCTGCCCATATAGAGGGAATAGATGCCGTCAACCGTTTTCATAACAAGTGTAAAACGTAATTAGGGAAAAAACGCAAAACGTAAAATTTCTGATTTATCCGCTTCTTGCACCCATCTTCAGGTCTAAGCAGAATTAGAGGAAGCTTTGATATTTTCACGATTTTCGGATGAGCCTGCCTCACGTGTCCTCGTATAAATAAATACATTTTTGTAGGATGCCCGCTATAGGGTATACACATCAGATTTAACCGATGTGACCCTCTTCAGGACTAACTAAGTATATTGCGGATAGGACAATTGTGAAGGGATGTCCGAGGGCTATTTAAGAGGACTCAGTCCCTTGCATTCGCATTAACGACTGAGGAAAACCTCGGAAAAACCTTCAGTCAGGATTGCCGGTCTCGACGGGATTCGAACCCGGGACCTCCCGAATCAGAGTCGAGCGCAAGCGCTCGAGCCAACACTGTCGGTGTGTCCTCGTATCGAAGAATGAGGATTGAAGAAGTTTTAGTTTCCGCATGAGCTCCACTAACTAAGTCCAGTCCAATTTTTAAATCCAGCCAAAGATTGATACAGCCTATATAGAGAGGGCAATTATATCAAAATAAATGCCTTCTAGAAGTCAATCGTACAACATTTTTGGGGTAGAAGCTGCCAACATGGTTTTTTCTACCTATCAATGTTGGCAAAGTCTACTTTGAGTAAAAGTACCAAAAGGGTACCAAAAACCCAAATCTGGTACCACTTATTAAAATATTCAATTGCTCTTAAAATAAACATGCGAAAAAATTGAAAAAAAATCACAAATCGTAATAGATATCCAGGTTTAATAATGATTTCTTGATATCCAAAGAGTTTTGGAGGTGAAGCAGCCATTTTTGGTTTTGCCAACATTGTTTTTTGAATTCAGCATGGTCGAATTAGTTTGAAAACCATTTTTAATTGCTTCTACCCATTAACAGCATAGACTTAGAATTTTGCAGACTGAATTGCCTATCTAATACTATTACAGCCCTTGAACATTCCTTCAATACTTAAATCACCTAGTAAGTCACCTGAAGAGGAGTCACCCCCTAGGTCACAACGCGTAGTTGTGTCTCGTACAGCGGACATTTCCAATTCCTACGAAAATGTGTTTTTGTTGTTATATATCCCTATAGACCGCTTGGCGCCCTTTGAAGATATTCGTGATTTCGTGGTTGAGAGGAAATGAACATTAGGTTAGGTTGCCGCGGGGTTGCATTTCACGGGCAGTTCTCATGGTTGGCTGTAGATGGGGTGGCTACCACTCTTTTGTCACTTGGTAGATCTACGAAGCAACGAAAGTTGGCCAGACACATTTTTTTCACGTACGCACAATGCCTCAAGGGCAAATACGAACTGGAAAGAGTTGAGTCGTCTGCGAATATTGCGAGTTCACGTTATCGGTTGGATTTGGATGGGATGGCTTGTCATTAGATTAGAAGGCGGTCATACTCGTTGAACGACAGCAAGCAAGGCAAGGTAAGAATGTGGTTAAGTCGATGATAGCATTGTGTTTTATATAATTTTGATCTTTAGGCATGCTGCGATGTATTGAGGATTTCTCCGGCGTTTCAAACCCATGTATTTCTGTATTTTGAAATAAGTAATAAGCATATTTATTGTGTGTGTGTGTGTGGTCTTTACCATGAAAATGTCGGAACCGTCCGTTGCGACCGAATCCAAAACACAGATAACAAGTTTGTTATCTACACGCTCCTAGCATCGCCCCCCCCCCCCCTCAAGACCCACCTAATGTGGATTGCTTGCTATTCAGTGCTTGTATTGCAAGAATATTGGGGAAATAATTTTCGGTAGGAAGATTTCTTATGCAATGATTCATGATTTTTTTATTTCTCAAATTATGAGATTTACGTAAACCATATATCCCAATTGGCTATAAATATGTCGCTACCTGCCACATGTGGTCTTGCTCAGTGTTCGGTAAGTTCACGCGAAAAAGGAACTTTTAAATGTTGAACAGTATTTAAAAGTTACTGTTCTTCAGCATAGAAATAAACTTTTTATTTTCTGAAGTGTTAAAAGTGTCAGGTCAAAAGTTATTTTAGCTGAGAAACAATGGTATAACGTTTAGAGATAGGGACCCCTCTTCAGGTAGCCAACTAGGTATATGCTCTAGGGAATGAGCAAGGACTCAACCGGAAATGAAATGAGATTAGAGACGGCCTCGACTCAACCCCTAGCATGATAGATATAGAGATTGCCAATTCAATTCAAATGTATTCACCATAATATTGAGCACAGTACACAGATGTGTGTTTCGTCCTAATCTACAAATAAATACAAAAATATCAAAATAAAACCTAATACAAAAATATTAAATAAAAACAGGTATAAACATTTCAACAAAGTCAACACTAAATGAAATAATATCAAAAAGTAGGGTTAGATGTGGTTTACATTCAATAATGAAACAGTATTAATCAAATGGCAGATATAGGAATGGAATCATCAATGAAAGCCAACAACGGTTGTGTACCGTGTAAAGTTATAATGCATAAGTTTTGCTTAGAAACTCTCTACACTACGTGTGTCAATGATGGGTTTGTACGTGCAGGTACGTGGTATATTATTTTAACATGTATATGAGAGTTTGTAACAAAGTTTGTACCGCCTCGTATAAGTAGGTCATAACAGTCATAATGTGCTGGCCTAAACCTCATAAGGAATTAATCTTTAGATTTTTAACAGATTCATCCTAAACATATGTGTTAAGCAACACCTCCATGGAGATCCACCCACAAAATAACAAAACAGAGTGTCCTTATAATATATTGGATGGGTGGGTTACAGTTCCTAGGACGCTTCCATCAACAGCTGTTGTAAATGCTGGATGTATAATATAGTTGACCGCAGCACATCTACCTTACTGAATTTCTTCTTGTGAATACCAAAGTGTTTACTTCCATTATTAATAAAACAATCCTTTTCCCTCGGTAGGTACTTTTTAAGTTTTTCAAAACCTTCGTTTACACTTCTGACTCGAAGTCTTTCTCTCTCGTTTCTTCTCCGCCCATTTGAAGCCGAAGAGACTTCAAAAATCGGACAAAACTCCTCTATCACATTCAAACTGATGTTAGGTGATTTGATTAGGAATTTTGGTAGAGGTATGCGGTTCTCTGGTAGAAATGGGTCCCTGCCTCTTCGTTCGGTGCAGAACGGTGGTTGACTGGAGTCCTCGGCGTTGTAGTCAGGACATCGGAAGTAACGAAGCTCGTCTGGAGGTTCGGTCACCGAGGAGTCCATGGTCGCCTCGTAGTAGCCTGCGGGAAAAAAACTAACTTTAAACTAGTTGAAACACTTCGGTTGTACCTTATTAAAAAGTTTACTGATTCTCAACTTTTCTGTACGCCAAATTACGTTTTATTTTTTATTAATCTGGCCAATGACAGATGGTCTATACGAGTCCGACTAATAACTTGATTTGTTTACTTTTACCTTTCTTATCAGTACAGTTACACAATTACTCAACAAGTTTTCTGAGGATATCGACACGAAATTCTTTTTAATGTACGCTACGCCATTAATATAATTATTATTAACGTTTTTGAACACGATGGTTGCCCCATTAACTGCATGGTTGTGATTGACTTTTAAGAATTGTCTATGTGTATAACCTAAACATATCGTAAACAACACTATATTGATGTGTAAGAGTAAGACCTACTTCGTGTGTTTTGAAGAAAACTTTAGAATGGTTTGAAATCGTATATGTTACGTCAAACACCGAAAAAAAAATTGCAAAACTCTCCCAACAAACTTAATTACATCGAAAACTTAAACACAAAATAACGACTCCAAGGTTATTTCATTAAACCCGGCAGTGGAACGCCATACATTTTACATTGCCGTTTTACTTTCAATTGCCAATTGTGTTAGCTATCAATAATGTTATCAATTTAATATTTATATGAATTTGACCTATATGCCGGCAAATGTTATCATTGTTATTTTAATGTATTTATTTTCATATTCTTAAATATACATTTTTTTGTATTTTGTTCCAATGCATTGTTTGGTTATCATTGGACCGATACAAGTCATTGTACCTGTCACCCAATTCACATAGCACATATTATTATATTTTCAATTCACTCAACAAATTACGAAACATTACAAACGCTCAAAAAATGCATTTCAGCAAAACTGCAATACATTTTAATGTGCAATGTTGTACTGAAAAATTCATTGGAATCTTTTATACTCTCTGTCGTTCATAACAGTTATTAACTGACATGCAATTTGTCTATCGTCTTAATAGCAAACCCTCACATTTTCGCATATTGTATTGCTCAATTGCTCGCAAAACAACTTCTCTATTCAAGCTTAGAAACACCGTCAAAGTAAGTAAAAGTGACATAAAAATATTTTTGCGGGAAACCTGCCCAGGAATAATAACTAATGCCCCTCTTCAGTTGACTAGGAGATAAAAACTCAGTGGGAATGCCCAAGTATTTAGGATCAATACAGGTCAATGTATCTGTCACCTGATACTCATATGTAGCACATAATTGTTTTTAGTGCCCAACAAACAGGCATTCGACTTATCGACTAAAACAAATTGGAAAAAGGATCAATACGGATTGACAGTGATGGGTATCAAACCACATACCATATTATAAAATCATGAAACGTCGCATGAGTAATGCGTATACGTAACAATTAATTGCCTCAAGAGCACAGTGAACTATGCGTGGGGCTTCAAGACGAAGTCTCGGGGACGGAACATTTTGTGTGTGAATGTGAGTCAACTGACAGATATTTATAGCTTGTTTCCAACAGATAAGCGGCGTCGCTGAATGATTCTAACTCGGCTTGTCATTATTCACGTGAACGTTGATAAAGAATCAATCTACGAGACTGTACGCGCATGAAATGTGTGCAATCTCCGTAATTTACACAATATATGGGATCCTAGGGAATTTATTTGCAAATTTTAATTCTGGATCTCAACCTTTAAATAAGTATGAACGTGCACGTATGTTTTGTTAGTCGTGTAAGAAAAACGGTTAAATAGGGCTTATACGAATTAATATTCATGTTTTGGTTTTTAAAATAATGTAAACTTTACCCTAATTATTTGCAACCAAGTCTGGATATAAATAGAAAAATTCTTATGAAACAAATTTTTTTCTAGGAAAACGCTTAAGTCCCGCCGCGTTGTTGGATGAGCGTAATTGGTGCATTGAGCTGCCATGTGTTATGCGGATTTTCTGTTGTTCTGTGAAAAAATTATTACATAGTTCAAGATTTTTTTTAAATTAAATAAAATTAAATTAAAAATAAACTTAAATTTTTAATTATTTTAATTAATCGTACTAATTTTTTTTTTAAAAAGAAAAAATCCAAAAATTGCGATTTTTATAAGAAATAATTATTCGATTGCGCTCTAATTTCACACGAATATATAAATTCATAAAATTAAGGTTCTGTAAAAAAATTATTACAATAGGATAAAGCATGTAGGTGTTATAAGTCAAAAAATTGTTTTAAAAAGAAAAAAAAACACAAAATTTATATTTTCATGAAAAATAATTTTGCGATTGCGCTCAAATTTCACACGGATAAATTCGTAAAATTAAGGTTCTGTGAAAAAATCATTAAAATCGGTTGAAGCATGTAGGTGTTATAGGCCTAAGTAAAATAAATTTTCAAAAAAATCGAAAAAAAATCGTAAAATTGCGATTTTCATGAGAAATAATTTTTTGATTGCGCTCAAAAACGTGGCAGTTCTAAGTTCAGAGATTTCGAAGGCCTCCATAAAATTTCATCGCGAATGGAGTATCGGTTTAGCCGGAATCGTGCTGACAAACACACAAAAATACAGAAAAAAAAATAAAAACATTCCGGATTTTTTTTCCAGTGTAGTGAAATGGAATCTTCGCTTCGCTCGCTACGCTCATCCAATTAATAACCGTTCAGCCACAACCATCAACACCTACATGTGTGCACATTAGTTGCGCCAACCTTAGAATTTCCTCATGATCTACATATTATTTTCACCGAGTTCTTTTTTTAATCTATGTTGTGTGTGTGGGGAGGGAGGTATTCGCAGTAAGTTGCTGGGAATGGGATGTTTGTTCTACTGCTCAATTAATTGCTAGTTGAAAACAACCACACTTTCTGGATGACATTGATGATGTGAATATGATCCAGAAAAATTAACATATAGTTAAGCGAGCGATTCCATTTGACCCTGCCGGAAAAAATAGTCACTGGTTTTGTTTTGATTTTTTTTATTTATATATATATGTCTCGCCATAACGTTCGAACGGAGGCTCGGATCGAGTTGAAATTTGGACCATCCGCTTCGTTCTGGATTGAACGCCATTAGTTTTGTGGCAAAATCGTTCAAAAAGTTACAAAGTTACATTAAAGTTAATCGAAAGTTTTTTTAAACTAAACGGCGACAAAATCTGAGGTGGACAAATCATTTAGAATGTCCGCCCGGTCACGATTATGTTTATTTTATTTTGATCCGATAAGTAGTGTAGATGGAAATTACATTTTAACAATGGTAACGTTACCATGGTAACGAAAAGTCGCACGAGGTTTCTGGCCACTGTGCACCGCCACCTAGAAGTAATCAAAATACTATCGAGGAAGCAGTGTATTATTTGTGACCAAAGAGTTAAAATAGTTTTCCCAAGGATGATGCCAAGGTCCTCTAGATGGCGGTAGATTTTATCCACAAAGTAAAGGTTTACCCACGGGTTTACCCAAATACCTTGGCAATAATAAATAATAACTTATTGGAAACATGGCCCTGTGGACAGCGAACGTCGCAATTTTTCAAATTTAAAAAAATGTGCAATGTGGGTCTAGCTATAGCACGTGCTCGCTTATCAACGCGTCCAACTGAGAGATTTAATATTTCTGTGGGCACGAAGGTCACTTACTGGTCTGACCAACACTTCAATTTTATAAATACTGTAAGCAAAGCATTTGCACGATTGAGTAAGTATCTAGAAGTTCAAATCCCAACTCGCAAACGTCTCGTGGTTTGACATGTGAGTACGTATAAGGGAATACTTTACTCCCTGAAACTAGAAGCGAGCTCTGACCATCCCACCGATAATAAATTTAAAAAAAAACAGTTCATGTTGTACCATAAAATTAAGTTTATGTAACAAAGGCTTTACTATACCGGTCGTGCCCTGAAAACAATTAGCACTTTGTAGCCTATTTGAGTAGGTATAGAAAAACAAGTCATGGGCCTCCTGGTCCGTGCTCGTCCAACATTTTTTATGACAACATGCAATTACACGTACAGTGCACTATAAACAGATTGACTGTAGCTATTAAAAACCTGCCTCTATACTGTGCACATTGCATTACTCTCCGACCTGAATTCAGTACTGAGTAGCGGTATAAATACGTGCATGACTACAAGTGCAGAGTACTGGGTGAAGTAGGCTATCTAAACCAAACCAGCCTCAAAGTATAGCTTGGTTGGTCCTACACTATTTAGCCATGTACCCATTGCTCCCTCGTCAACCCTTGAATTCAGTTATGTAGATTCTATTGGTTAGATTAGAGAGTATCTATTCTAAATACTAGGCCGCGTCGCGAACGCTTTTTTTAGTCGCGTTGATGGATGAGCTTTTTTGTAAGTTTTTAGTTTGCGTGGGGTCTATTTACTTTTGCAAGTGCTTTTTGAACGCATTATAGGTGATTGTTGTCAAGTTTCTATTGTTACTTGTTATTTGTTATTATATACCTCAAAAAACTTATATTAAAACCTTTATTTCTATGGATTCCGGCTAACTTTTTCAACTTTTTCTTTCAAAAGGTACATCACAATAACCTTAATGTCCATGTAAAATATGAACGTTGTAGCCCCAACCGTTTGGTCAGAATCGGCCCAAACGACACGAAAATATCGCACTAAAAATCGAAAAATGTCGTAAAAGTACGATATTCATGAGAAATATTTCTTCGAGTGTACCCAAAAACGTGGCAGGTCTAAGTTAAGAGATTATCAAGGTCCCCTCCAATTTTCATCAAGATCACATATTCCGTTTGCCCAGTAGAGAGCGAACAAACAGACAAAAATACAAACAAACAAACAAACAAACAAAAATACCCGAGCTAATTTTTTGGGGGGGTCAGTGAAATTGAAGTCTTCGCTTCGCTCATCCAACAAATGTCTCTATTTTATTTATTTAGGGGCGGCCGACTGGGAACGTCACCACAGGCCATACCTAAGTTATCCAGTCCTTATTTCTTTCAGTTGTTTCTTTTATTCATATATTATTTAAATTTTATTGGAAATGGAAATACCATTGCAGTACCTATGGGTGCCAACATTACAGAATGTCTGTGGTTGTTTGCTTATAATTATGTGTTGCATATACATCTATGCTTCCGCCCCCTCCGCCATACTATCTCTAGTATCCACGTTAATTAGTGGATTACTGCCCAGAAGGCCATGCAGAATATGTAAAAAATATTCGGTAAACATATTTTGTGGAGGTGGATATGCGTAGTCTGATTCAAGATCGCTTGAGCTTGTCCGTTCGGTGCCCTTGGTGGGTGGCCGGCTGATCTAGAGGGGTATTTATACATTTCTATGACCACAAACAAGTTGGCTATGACTTGACATGAGACATGACTGAGTATATGAACAATTGCATCTAAAAGTTTGCACAACTCAGTAACACGGAGAAATATTTATATTCACAAACAGAACATAAAATCACTCCCACTCGAGACGTCAAACTGATGGCAAAGTAAAAGTATCTGCTTTTCTAATCTGAAAATCTTTCAGCTAGAATTGCCAGTGGTGGGATTCGAACTCGTGACTCTGTCGCTTACCTGAATAGGCGAATGTTGGTTCTGTCTGCTAAGCCATTCAACTTTCAGAATCTTTGGATGAGACAAATATCATTTTTATTGAGATTTTACTAATTTTAATTTGTGATTTGTTTGAGACCACAGTATAAAATACTTCTACGAAAACAAAAAGCCGATATACTGTGAAGTCGAGTTTGTTGTCAAAAAAAGTAATAAGACGTAAAATAATTATTCATTGGGCCAATGGTTAAGTTTCACTCATTATGAATAATATTAGCCATTACAGCGGATTTGGCAAGGAGCTCAGCAAAGTGTCTCATCTTCGTAGAAACTCATTGATTCTCTTACTTAGTGAGAAGCAAAGTATTTCTATCAAATCTCAAGTTCGTAGTAATTTGTATAGCCCCACCTTGGTGAGTGAAAAAAGCTTTCAGGCTTGGGGAATGGATATATATGCGTATATAGGGCGGCACTCAACCTTTAACTATATTGACCGTCCGAATCAGAATCGCATGCGTCTCACACGGTGGTAACGCGGGCGCAGTTTACGAAACGATGTTTTAACTGAGAACTATTTGCAAAAATGCAATGTGTATGAGTTAGAAAGATTACTTCCTTAAGTCCTGTCCCAATCTTCTTCCTCCATTGCGGTGGGTGAAATGAATCCGTAATTTTTAACTTCACAAAAAAGAGAAAACACGTCTCCCCCCTCCCCTCAGAAGATCGTTGAGTGCCCATTCGCTTATTATTTTAGAATAAAAACAACTTACACTTGAGCTACTTCCAGCCCTTCAATTTTATTTGTACTAAATAGTCTTGCACGATAGCAGAAAAATGGGATTGTAATGTTAAAACATATTGCCTATACATGCGGTTTTGTACCACGAAGAGGTTGCATTTAAAGCCATGCCCTCGAACAAATTCATTCTTACCAATACCATTTCACAATATTTTATGCAGTCTAAATTTAAAAAATCCAACTCGATCGGGAATTAAACTCGAGTCTTGATTCCCGGGTTCAGGTCCTTGTTCAGTAGGAATTATAATTTTTTTGGATTGCATAATGACATATTTTTTCAATTTCATCTCAATAAATAGAGAAATTTACCATTTCATGTTTCAAAATCCAAATAATTTCTTCAACATGTAAACTAGGAAACGCTCTGTTGGACGCGTTGATAAGCGAGCACGTGCTATAGCTAGACCCACATTGCAATTTATTAAAATTGTAAAATTTGCGACGTTCGCTGTCCACGGGGCCATGTTTCCAATATTATTTATTATTGCCAAGGTAGGCCTATTTGGGTAAACCTTTAATTTGTGGATAAAATCCACCGCCATCTAGAGGACCTTGACATCATTTCTTTGGGAAAACGTAACAAATAATACACTGCTTCCTCGATAGTATTTTGATTAAGCGAGCGAAGCGAGCGTTTCCATTTGACTCTGCCGGAAAAATTAGTCACTGGTTTTTTTTTTTTTTTTTTTTTTTTTGTTTGTATGTCTCGCCATAACGTTCGAACGGAGGCTCGGATCGAGTTGAAATTTTGACCATCCGCAAGCTTCGTTCTCGATTGAATGCCATTAGTTTTGTGGCAAAATCGTTCAAAAAGTTAAAAAGTTACATTAAAGTTAATCGAAAGTTTTTTTTTCAAACTAACCGGCGACAAAATCTGAGATGCCAAATCATTTAGAATGTCCGTCCGGTCACGAATATGTTAATTTTATTTTGATCCGATAAGTAGTGTAGATGGAAATTACATTATAACAAAAGTAACGTTGCCATGGCAACGAAAAGACGCGCGAAGTTTCTAATGCACTGCCACCTAGAAGTAATCAAAATACTTTCGAGAAAGCAGTCTATTATTTGTCACCAAAGAGTTTAAATAGTTTTCCCAAGGAGTCTTGTCCTCTAGATGGCGGTGGATTTTATCCACAAAGTAAAGGTTTACACACGGGTTTACCCAAATACCTTGGCAATAATTAATCGAGCGAAGCGAGCGTTTCCATTTGACTCTGCCGGAAAAATTAGTCACTGTTTTTTTTTTTTTTTTGTTTGTTTGTTTGTTTGTTTGTTTGTTTTTGTTTTTGTATGTCTCGCCATAACGTTCGAACGGAGGCTCGGATCGAGTTGAAATTTTCACCATCCGCAAGCTTCGTTCTCGATTGAATGTCATTAGTTTGTGGCAAAATCGTTCAAAAAGTTAAAAAGTTACATTAAAGTTAATCAAAAGTTTTTTTCAAACTAAACGGCGACAAAATCTGAGATAGCCAAATCATTTAGAATGTCCGTCCGGTCACGAATATGTTATTTTATTTTGATCCGATAAGTAGTGTAGATGGAAATTACATTATAACAAACGTAACGTTGCCATGGCAACGAAAAGACGCGCGAAGTTTCTAATGCACTGCCACCTAGAAGTAATCAAAATACTTTCGAGGAAGCAGTCTATTATTTGTCAACAAAGAGTTTAAATAGTTTTCCCAAGGAGTCAAGGTCCTCTAGATGGCGGTGGATTTTATCCACAAAGTAAAGGTTTACACACGGGTTTACCCAAATACCTTGGCAATAATAAATAATATTGGAAACATGGCCCTGTGGACAGCGAACGTCGCAAATTTTAAAATTTAAAAAAATGTGCAATGTGGGTCTAGCTATAGCACGTGCTCGCTTATCAACGCGTCCAACTGAGCGTTTCCTAGTTACTTCTAGGTGGCAGTGCATAGTGAGATCCTTGTGCGAGTTTTCGTTGCCATGGCACCGTTACTTTTGTTATAATGCAATTTCCATCTACACTACTTATCGGATCAAAATAAAATTAACATATTCGTGACCGGACGGACATTCTAAATGATTTGGCTATCTCAGATTTTGTCGCCGTTAAGTTTGAAAAAAAAACTTTCGATTAACTTTAATGTAACTTTTTAACTTTTTGAACGATTTTGCCACAAAACTAATGGCATTCAATCGGGAACAAAGCTTGCGGATGGTGAAAATTTCAACTCGATCCGAGCCTCCGTTCGAACGTTATGGCGAGACATACAAACAAAAAAACAAACAAACAAAAAACAAAAAAAAAAAACAGTGACTATTTTTTCCGGCAGAGTCAAATGGAAACGCTCGCTTAATAATGTTGGTACTATTTTCTTGTACTGCCAAAAGGCGTTGGACTATACTGCCCTACTAAGCAAAAAGGCCATAACTACACTGTTGGTCTATTTTGAGTTAGACGTACCATTAGATGCGGAGTAACATTCTCCATCTAATGTGCTAAGCTAGAAATCCCCAACTCCGCTATAAATAGGTGTACTTTGTCGTGTACTTTGCCCTAACTACAAAATTATGAGCATATGCTAACTATGTTCACTTTTGCCAAGTAGATAGGGCTTTTTAACCTAGTATTTTAAGCAAATAACAGACGGTTGAAGTGAATTGTTTTCATATGCTGTGATATTTTCATCGCAAAAAGCCCTAATTACCGTAATTAATTTGATATCAATCACATCATATTATGATCCCTCTAAATAAATTCAATTTGATTTTAGAACTTCTTGAAAATAATTGTTTATAAATTACATTTAAAACCCTTTGCAGCGCAAATTAATTCACTAATTTTCAATTTACTCAAAACTATGTTTTTTTGAAGATGGGGCCTTCTTGCCTAGTAGGGCAGTATAAGCCACGCCTTCTTTCGATAACATTCCATGGTTTACGTCACGGAGTTCCTAGTGGGGGCTTATCAGCATCGCGTTCAGTTCTTCAGACTTCAGATTGTCAGGGTTGCTCATCGGGTGGAGACCTGTCTCGCTCAAGCTCCGCTATCCGTTGAAACTGAGGTCGCAGAATGTACGTGCAGTACGTGGTTGTGGAAGCGCCATAACATATTTACAGGTAAGCTCAACATATTTTTTATCATTTGATGTATTAAATTGCACAGTAGGTCTCGGATGTTTCATTATGGTTTTCAATTACGCGTAGTAATGTCCTCGTCTTGTCAAACATTCTTGCATGTTTGCCTAGTCACTGAATGTCCATTGCGAGTCCTTCGGTCGATTTGCATTTGCCACTTGATGATTGATTAACCATTTCGGTAATTTTGTAACTAATAGTGTAAATGATGAAGGCTACTTCTTATGAAATGAGTTGATCCAATATTAGTACACATGAAACACTGTAAATAAATTAGTAAATACCGGTTAATACTATGCACGGTAGGCATATTAAAGTAGTACAAATTTGTTTAGCTTCCTTTGTGGGGGGTAGTGAGTTCGCGTGCACATCTGCTAATTCGAGACGCTAGAACTTCGAGACTTTCGAGATTCGAGCGATAGAGCTTCGAGACGCTAGAACTTCGAGACTCTTTGAGTTTCGAGCGATAGAGCTTCGAGACGCTAGAACTTCAGCCCTAGAAGACCTATTTCCCTTAGTAGTTTTAATATATTTTACCTGTCCCATGACGGGACAGGATCGGCCAGTGTAGAGTTATGAAATGACTATTCCCTCTTTAGCCTGGCACCACGACGCTATACCTAAACCCTAGAGCTTCGAGACGCTAGAACTTCGAGACTCTTTGAGTTTCGAGCGATAGAGCTTCGAGACGCTAGAACTTCAGCCCTAGAAGACCTATTTCCCTTAGTAGTTTTAGTATATTTTACCTGTCCCATGACGGGACAGTTCGGCAAGTGTAGAGTTATGAACTGTCTATTCCCTCTTTAGCCTGGCACCACGACGCTATACCTAAACCCTAGAGCTTCGAGACGCTAGAACTTCAGCCCTAGAACTTCAGCCCTAGAACTTCTGCCCTAGAACTTCTGCCCTAGACGACCTATTTCCCTTAGTAGTTTTAATATATTTTACCTGTCCCATGACGGGACAGGATCGGCCAGTGTAGGGTTATGAACTGTCTATTCCCTCTTTAGCCTGGCACCACGACGCTATACCTAAACCCTAGAGCTTCGAGACGCTAGAACTTCAGCCCTAGAAGACCTATTTCCCTTTGTAGTTTCAATGTATTTTCCCTGTCCCATGACGGGACAGGGTCGGCCAGTGGGCACTTATTCGGCTAGGGGGGGTCCAACTTTTATACACCTTGTTAACACTGCTATATTGCCTTGTTAGGCCTACTACTTATGTTAAAGGTGTACTTTCGTTAAGTTAGCCGAACTTTCCGCTGGCTACAGTGCGCCGCGCTAGTTCTAGGATATAATCGATAAGAGCGCACCCGAAATCCATTCCGTTACAGAGTATATAAAAGTTGGACCCCCCTAGCCGAATAAGTACCGGCCAGTGTAGGGTTATGACATGTCCATTGTCCACACCCTCTTTAGCATGGCGCTATACCTAAACCCAAGAGCTTCGAGACGCTAGAACTTCACCCCTAGAAGACCTATTTCCCTTAGTAGTTAGTAGTTTTAAAGTATTTTACCTGTCCCATGACGGGACAGTTCAGCCAGTGTAGGGTTATGACATGTCCATTGTCCACACCCTCTTTAGCATGGCGCTATACCTAAACCCAAGAGCTTCGAGACGCTAGAACTTTAACCTTAGACGACCTATTTTCTTTGACGCTAAGCCTAGCCGGGTACTTTGGTCGAATTACTGCTTGAATGTGGTAACCATAGATACTAGCATAACAACCTAGCAGCTGTTGTGGTACCTTCGGTATCACCTCGTCAGCTTGGGAGGAACTTTCATTTTCTACGCGAGTCGGTTAGGGTTGCCCGACGTCTCGATTTTATTTTAATAACAGCAACTATATAATAATGTGATAATATGAATTTACTGTTTATAACCAAATTTCATTTTTTCAACTTCAATTCCAACTTTTTTGAACAACAATAGTTTGACAAAACTATATTTTGATTGTTTACTAATAATTGCACCATTCGGGATGCTAGTCTAAATGTACATAATAATCACGGTAGATAAAGTGGCATGTGAATTTGAAAATAAAAATAAATCACCATTCCGTGCCACCCCCCCCCCCTTCCCCCCAGTCGGCATACCCTAGAGCCGGTGCTCTCAATAACTGCCAAGTTGCTGAGTTTCCTGCACAAGCAAGTTTCATTTTCCAACCTTACTCTCTTGTCTGGTCAAACTTGCCTCTGTGCACAAGAGATTATTCATACGCCATACGACCGGTTTCGGTGATAGCACGACCTTATCAGTACAGGTGATTTGGTTTCTGTCATGTCAACGCATCGCACAGGCTGCAAGCCACATTCACATTTTCAATTAGGGAACTAGATATAATAAACTATAATATTTCGATTCGCTACTTGTTGAACCTTATAATTAAGTAATAAAAGCTTATTGATCTGGAAAATGACAGTTATAAACAATCACGTAAAACAAAATAACCATGCCACACTTGACTTCCTGTTCCTGGCTCTTCCTCAAGCTGGGGCTTTTTGTTTTACGTGTGTTGTGTCACGTGCGAATCAAAGGACATCTACGGTACCGGTAGCTCGCCGGCGTCTGTGTTTTTAAATGAACTTTTGTTGCAAACTGGATCCATGCATATCGTCGTCCTAGATAAACCATACTGTTCCATCGTTTTTATATTTAAAAAAAAAATACGTCTGGACCTTAAAAATCATTTAAAATTAAGAAATAATGGCAGAAATTTAAAATAAATAACTGTGGCAATATTTGGGATAGTACTAAAAACGACATCAAAAGATATTTCGAATAAAATTATTAAAATGCTCTGTCTACTAGGTAGTTTTGTGTTTTCAATTTTTATTTTTGAAATGGTACTTAGGACAGTATGGTTCCAGAGTGACGATAATATATCGGTGTGTTATCTACAGGTGTGAATGAAGCATAATGATTTATTAGGCCTAATAATTAATATTGTGTACCAATTGTCGTCTTAATTATTAAATTATTGTTTTAATATTACTTTACGGTCGGCTACATCAGTGCTTCCCAAACTTTTTAGAACCACGACCAATTTGTTAGAGCACCAAACGTTGGGGAGTATTTTTAAAGTAATTACTTTCTTATTAACTTTATTTTTCATGGTTTACTTGTTTCAAATAACAATAACATTTTTTGATTTTCGAAACTTTTCGCGACCCACCAATAAATAGCTTAACAGTTTGGGAAACGCTGGCCCACATGTATCTTGCAGTTCGTTTATTAACATTCCTCAGGACCACCTCACCCGTATCAGTGTATTTATTTATACGTATGCCTATTGCCTATGTGTTTTGAATTGCGTGTTTTTCTACACTCTAAATACGAATGTATTTATTAATTTATTTATGGCGATGTAAACTGGATTTTTCGCAGTTCACAGCGCAAACCACACGAATTGTCAGGTCGTTAAGTACAGTGTCATCTTAATATAATAAATTAGTTTATGTTGGAATTGTTGTTCTGTTTGTACGTGGACATTTTATTTTTTGTAACCTGATGGTTATTTCTGTGATATACGTAATTTTATTTACAATTCGAGAAACGCATAGCTTCATAATATACTTGTTCAGTGGCGTCAAAGAAGTAATAAGACCGAACGAACTATTTTATACGTCTTCCATAGCCTCAGTTAGTTACTTAGTTAGTTAATGTTGTTTTAGGGCACTCAACAGTAGAGTTATCAGTGCCCATGTCAATTGTATTGGAATCTTCAAAATTTTCTTTTTCCATTATTGTGGATTGCCACCATGTTTTCTTTTTTCCAATGGGAGGAACGTAAGGGAAGACGAGGGGAGTTAATGGGAAAGAGTGAGGATGTTGGATAGGATGGGTTAAACTGGGTGGGAATGGAGGAGTGCTCGTTGCAGAGAGGGCCAGCAAGTATGGAGACGTAAAAAGTGAAAGAAGAAAATAAATATGAGTATTAAGGCTGTGTGAATGAAGAAAGGTGTGTTAAAAAGTTGCGCGAGAGCTCTCTCTGCAACACGCACCCCAACCGGCCAGAGCTCGCCCTTAGTTTTGGGGAATACACTACTCCCCTACTCACAGGCCAAACCACGGGAAGGTAGCGAGTTGGACTTTGAAGGCCCCATAGCCTCACGTGGGCATTACAATTTTCGTGTCACGATCTTACAAATTATATTATAGCCAAATACTAAAATTAAATTGGTCTCTCTTTACTATGCATGGTCAAAACTATATATATTTGTGCCAAATTATTATTTCCTATTGCTTGTATATTAGTTACATTTCAAAATGGAATACTGTTATTCTAACATGAAAACACTGTTTTCCCATTGACTTCATTTTCATGGTTCATTCTTACGTTCAGTGGCGTCAAGTATAAAGTTATCGATAAAGGTAGATGTGACGTAATTATTTTTTACATATTTAGCCAAATCTTGAGCATTTAGGGTTATTAATTGTGTGGTTGTGGTCTTATACGAGAATTATAAATTATCCAATAATAATATTATGTGGGTGAAGCAAGTTGATAGGAAGGATGTAAATAAGATGTGAAGACAAGATATTAGTTCATTTCTAAATGAATACGTGGTGGGATGTGGACTGGCGACCTCAGTCGGGGCGACTAGTTAGTCTGTGGCTTGGTGTGTACCTCGCGTTATCTCATGTTGTTCAACTAGTTTGAAGTCACGACCTAGTAACATAACTGACGGCCTAACATTACCCAAACGTCGGGCTCTAATCGCTGCATGTTGCTATTTTATTACAACGTTTATTTTAGCTTCATGTGTTTGTTTGTCCGTCTGTCTGGACGGAATCTTATAATCAATATTTCACCCATTTCTCAATGTCCAATCGAGCTGAAATTTTTCACACATACGTATTCTTGATGACAATAGATGAATCAATTAACAGATTCACTAATTAATCAATTATTTCATCATAATTAATAATCAAAGTTTTATATGGGAATCAATATTTCACCCACGTCCCAATGTCCGATCGAGCTGAAATTTTTCACACGGGCGTATATTCTTGATGACAATGGATGAATCAATTAACAGATTCACAAATTAATTAATTCATCATAATTAATAAATCAAAGTTTTTGGATGAGCGTTGCGAGCGAAGCGAAGATTCCATTCTACTACACTGGAGAAAAATATCCGGAATGTTATTTTTTCTTTTTTCTTTTGTATTTTTGTGTGTTTGTCCGCACGATTCCGGCTAAACCGATACTCCAATTGCGATGAAATTTTGTGGAGGCCTTCGAAATCTCTGAACTCAGAACTGCCACGTTTTTGAGCATAATCGAAAAATTATTTATCATGAGAATGGCAATTTTACGATTTTTTTCGATTTTTCAAAAAAATTATTTTACTTTTAACACCGATTTTACAGAATTTTTCACAGAACCTTAATTTTATGAATTAAGATATTCGTGTGAAATTTGAGCGCAATCAAAAAATTATTTCTCATGAAAATCGAAATTTTTCTTTTTTTCTTTTTTAAAACAATTCTTTGACTTATAACACCTACATGCTTTATCCTATTGTAATGATTTTTTCACAGGACCGTAATTTTATGAAATATATTCGTGTTAAATTTGAGCGCAATCGAATATTTCTTATGAAAATCGCAATTTTACGATTTTTTTATTTTTTTAAATTACGATTAATTAAAACATATTTAAAATTCAAGTTAATTTTTTATTTAATTTAATTGGATGAGCGTAGCGAGCGGAAGCGAAGACTTCAATTTCACTGACCCCCCAAAAAATTTAGCTCGGGTGTTTTTTTTTTTTTTTTTTTTTGTTTTTCCGTCTGTTTGTTCGCTCGATTCCGGGCAAACGGCATATGCGATCTTGATGAAAATTTGACCGGACCTTCGTTTTCTCTGAACTTAGAGGTGTATTGTTTTTGGGTACAATCGAAGAAATATTTCTCATGAATATCGTACTTTTACGATTTTTTTCGATTTTTAGTGCGATATTTTCGTGACATTTGGGCCGATTCTGACCAAACGGGTGGGGCTAGAACGTTCATATTTCACATGGACATTAAGATTATGGTGATGTAGTACCTTTTGAAAGAAAAAGTTGAAAAAGTTAGCTAGAATCCATAGAAAAAAAGGTTTTAATATTAGTTTTTCAATTTTTAGTGCGATATTTTCGTCACATTTGGGCCGATTCTGACCAAACGGGTAGGGCTACAACGTTCAGATTTCACATGGACATTAAGGTTATGGTGATGTAGTACCTTTTGAAAGAAAAAGTTGAAAAAATTAGTCAGAATCTACAGAAATAAAGGTTTTAATATGAGTTTTTTGAAGTTTATAATACCAATTAACAAATAACAATAGAAACTTGACAACAATCACCTCCACAATGCATTCAAAAAGCACTTGCAAAGGAAAAGTGCAAACAAACGCACAAAACGCAAAAAAAACTTACAAAAAAAACGCTCATCCATCAACGCGGTGGGACTTTAGCGTTTTCCTAGTTTAAAAAATTTCTTCCGACTTAGTAATGATTTTTCACAGAACAACAGAAAATCCGCATAACACATGGCAGCACATTGCACCAATTACGCTCATCCAACAACGCGCCTGAAAAAGCGTTTGCGAAGCTTCCTAGTATATGGGAATAGATATTTCATCCACTTACGCGCGCTTACGGTATTGACATAGATTACAGAATTTTGTTGTCCATGGAGGGAAAGCGCCCAACGCTTGTATTTCCCAAGTAAGGCAAAAATTTGTTGGGCGAAAATTTATTTTTTACTTTTTAGCACATTTAAATATAAGCATTTATTTAAAAAAAAATTCATGTTATATTATTTAAGACTGTTTTTATTTACATTGTGATTTAATATTCTTGCTTTATCTGGAAGAAACTATTTTAAAATAAACGTAATTTCTCTAGTCATTTTGAAGCTTATACCGATCATTAAAATACCGATATTTTTTTAAATAACTGCATTGTAATATCAACGGTAATAATTAAACTAGCTAGCAGAAACACAATTGCAATTGTGTTCACTGATGTTTAGTGGAGAACTATAAAGTCAACTAGGGATTAAATATTGGAAATCGCCAAAACTCTTAAAATAAAACTTTCCACACCCTACCGAGATGCACAAGCACAACCCATGTTTATTTATTTAAGTATTTGACGTCTATCTTTAACAGAATTGTCAACACTGAATTAAAAAATGAAGGCAATACTTTGATAGGAGTATTTATTGTTTGTTACATCCAGCACCCAGCACCACTTCTCTTCAAGTTCATCAGGTAGCACTGACGTCACATCTGCTATGAACGTCACCCAAGAGCAACAACACGCCACTACGTGAGAGGAATTGCACAACTGAAACATATTGTTATCAGCGAGTCTAAAGGTAACTAGTTATAAACACTCAATGTCTACATTTCTCTATTTGCAAGCTCATCTACATGTATTTTATTCATTGTACAAACTTATTTGTAATGTTGTTATTTACTTATTTATCTATAATTTTTTTTTTTTTTTGGGGGGGGGGGGGTGGCAACTTGTAACAATTATTTCCCCTTTATAACGATCATTAAAGAAATTAAATTCAGTGTAGTCCAATATAACTTTATATATCTTTCCCCATTTCCGCACATTCACATTCAGGTTGGGGATAATTATTAGCTGCAGTGGCTCGTGCTATTTTGGCTTTCTTAGCCGCCGGTTAGTCCGCGCTGACGCAGATACTTCAACCTATACTTTACATGATGTCTGCTGACACTAAACTCTGAATTAAACTTCAGCGCGAATAGAATATAATTTAATTAATTTGATGGTTGGGCCTGTATGATAATAGGTGAGAATGTGACATTGAAACCAAACAATTTTATGATGAAAGACATTTAATACAACAATTCTCCTGAAGTCCTACTTGTGTTATCATGTAATTCTGTTACAGCTGATAATCGCGCCCGGTGTCTTTACGAGAATCCTTGAAGTTGAAGCAACCGTAAGGAAGCCGCGAGGATGAGGAGGAAGAAGATGAAGCAGAAGAAGAAGAAGATCAAACAAGAGTCCGGAAAGAAGTCCAGCATCAATCTGGTGAGGTCGTTCTGTTACGTAGGCCTATCACTATGTGTCTGCTGAATTAATGTCAAACACAGTGTGTAGGCCTACATGGCCTAGGCTTAGTCTTAACCCTCCAGTCTATTATCTGTAATATCACATAGTCAGTGCTCTAATTAGATATTAAGAAGAATACTGTATAAACAAACTATCATAAGAATAATAAAACGTTTACACGAGGACCTCAGACAACAGAACTTCGAGATCATGAACAGTGTTTGTTGCTAAGATCAGAATAAATTAAATAAATTATATCAAGCCATATTGAACAGGTCTGCTTCCCTGACGTCGTAGCATATTGAAATAACCCCTCGTTGATTCCCAACCTTGAGGCTGGTAGTCTATATTTTACCGATCTGAGTTCACCATGGCCTAAGTGACGACGACACTGTGACCTGTGACCGTGGACCGGCGACCTTTGTGTTGTGCGGGTGAAATCTTCCTGGTAGCCGAGTGGTCCCACACCCCTAAGCGAACCAGCTAGCCTCCGTTGGTCGGTCTCCCTGGCCCTCTGGTGCATGGCCCACTGTGTTGCTAGTACCGTGTCCACTCGCTTAGTCACCATGGTGCGCGTAGAGGGGTACACTGTCGACTACGTAAACCTAAGGTGGCTCAATCGGAGTCGATCCGGATGAGTTTTTTTACTTATAGCAGTACTTAGAAAGTTATTGTATTGTATATGATAGTAATCTCAACGACGAATGTCATCTCGGAACGTCAGGTGATGAGCCCATTACAAAGTGCTTAATTTCTCTGGTTTGATCTGCTGCCGGACTTAGTGCATTCCTTCCTTTATGGTGGCGTGTATTTTCTTTGGCCAGAGGTCTTACCATTGTGTTAAGTATTTCAACAATGGTGTGCTTTTAGCTAAGTTTCAATTTATGCTGTAGCTTGTTGGATGCCTGGTTCTGCTTTGTGTCTCGCTTTGGCTTTCAGATTACTAGTTCTTGCAGCTCATTATCAAGAGAATCTCGGCGAGACACCGTCGACTACATACATCAAGACGGCTCAATCCGGGTGAGTTGACAATGGTCTGAAGTGTCATACTTGAGGCAGGGTTTTGTATGTAAGGTTCTGTAGGATACTTAAACTAACTTACCTAGGAATAATAAAACGTTTACATGAGAACCTCGGACAACAGAACTTCGAGATCAAGAACAGTGTTTGTTGCTAAGATCAGAATAAATTAAATAAATTATCCAGCCATATTGAACAGGTCTGCTTCACAAAGTCAGTGCACTAATTAGATATTAAGAATAGTAATTTAACAAACTTACTTAGGAATAATAAATGAGGACCTCAAACAACAGAACTTCCGAGACCAAAAACAGTGTTTGTTGCTAAGACGAATGAAATGAAATAAATTATATCAAACCATATTGAACAGGTCTGCTTCCCTGACGTCGTAGCATAGCCTATTGAAATAATTCCTCAGTGATCCCCAACCTTGAGGCTAGTAGTCTATATTATACCGATCTGAGTTCACCATGGCCTAAGTGACGACGACACTGTCACCTGTGACCGTGGACCGGCGACCATTGTGTTGTGCGGGTGAAACCTTCCTGGTAGCCGAGCGGTCCCCCACCCCTAAGCGAACCAGCTAGCCTCCGTTGGTCGGTCTCCCTGGCCCTCTGGTGCATGGCCCACTGTGTTGCTAGTACCGTGTCCACTCGCTTAGTCACCATGGTGCGCGTAGAGGGGTACACTGTCGACTACGTAAACCTAAGGTGGCTCAATCGGACTCAATCCGGATGAGTTTTTTTTACTTAGAGCAGTAGTACTTGGGAAGAGATTGTATTGTATATGAAAGTAATCTCGACGACGAATGTCATCTCGGAACGTCGGGTGCTGTAGAATAGCATAACATTACGAAGTGCTTAATTTCTCTGGTTTGATCTGCTGCCGGACTTAGTGCATTCCTTCCTTTATGGTGGCGTGTATTTTCTTTGGCCAGGGTCTTACAATTGTATTGAGTATTTCAACAATGGTGTGCTATTAGCTTAGTTTCAATGTATGCTGTAGCTTGTTGGATGCCTGGTTCTGCTCCGTGTCTCGTTTTGGCTTTCAGAGTACAAGTTCTTGCAGCCCGTTATCAACGGAACCTCGCCCGGCCTTGCAAGGAGATTGTGTCTTCGTCAGAGTTCTTGAATCATCAGCAAAGAAGAAGAAGATGATGAAGATCAGATTGTGAGGACGAAGAGTGATTCGGTCCCGGAAAAAGTTCAGCATCAAGATTAGTTGAGCTATCCAGGTGTGTTCATAGAGGGTAGTAGACAGTGATTCGCCGTAGGGCCTAGCTTCAACCCTAGCTACACGGCCTAGGCTTAGGATTAACCCTCCAGTGTGTTATCTGTAATATCACATAGTCAGTGCACTAATTAGATATTAAGAAGAATACTTACAAAACAAACTTACCTAGGAATAATAAAACGTTTACATAGGACCTCGGACAACAGAACTTCGAGATAAGGAAAAGTGTTTGTTGCTAAGATCAGAATAAATTCAATGAATTATCCAGCCATATTGAACAGGTCTGCTTGCCTGACGTCGTAGCATATTGAAATAATCCCTCAGTGATCCCCAACCTTGAGGCTAGTAGTCTATATTATACCGATCTGAGTTCACCATGGCCTAGGTGACGACGACACTGTGACCTGTGACCTTGGACCGGCGACCTTTGTGTTGTGCGGGTGAAATCTTCCTGGTAGCCGAGTGGTCCCACACCCCTAAGCGAACCAGCTAGCCTCCGTTGGTCGGTCTCCCTGGCCCTCTGGTGCATGGCCCACTGTGTTGCTAGTACCGTGTCCACTCGCTTAGTCACCATGGTGCGCGTAGAGGGGTACACTGTCGACTACGTAAACCTAAGGTGGCTCAATCGGAGTCGATCCGGATGAGTTTTTTACTTATAGCAGTACTTAGAAAGTTATTGTATTGTATATGATAGTAATCTCAACGACGAATGTCATCTCGGAACGTCAGGTGATGAGCCCATTACAAAGTGCTTAATTTCTCTGGTTTGATCTGCTGCCGGACTTAGTGCATTCCTTCCTTTATGGTGGCGTGTATTTTCTTTGGCCAGAGGTCTTACCATTGTATTAAGTATTTCAACAATGGAGTGCTTTTAGCTAAGTTTCAATTTATGCTGTAGCTTGTTGGATGCCTGGTTCTGCTTTGTGTCTCGCTTTGGCTTTCAGATTACTAGTTCTTGCAGCTCATTATCAAGAGAATCTCGGCGAGACACCGTCGACTACATACATCAAGACGGCTCAATCCGGGTGAGTTGACAATGGTCTGAAGTGTCATACTTGAGGCAGGGTTTTGTATGTAAGGTTCTGTAGGATACTTAAACTAACTTACCTAGGAATAATAAAACGTTCAGAATCACGTACTGATAAGATCAGAATTAGATACCTACGTTCAATGGATACAAATTATTCAGCAATAGTGAAACAGCCTGGTTCCCCGATGACATAGCATTAATTAACCTTGAGGCTAGTAGTCTATACTTTACTGATCTAGTTCACCATGGCCTAAGTGACGACGACATTGTGTGGTAAGAAGACCGTGGACCGGCGACCTCTGTGTTGTGCGGGTGGACTCTTCCAGGTAGCGAGTGGTTCCTGTTAAATCTGTTAGAGAGCCTAATAGCTGATGACGGTCGTGCTCCCCTGGCCCTTGGTGGATGGCCCGCTGTGTTTTCTCACACGGTGTCCACTCGCTTAGTCACCATGGTGCGCGAAGACTGGTACGCTGTCGACTACTTAGGCCTATCATGGTGGCTCAATCGGAGTCAGTCCGGATGAGTTTGTTAGTATTTATGTTTTAGCCTACTAGAAGAGGACCATAGGTAGGACATGACCTCCTTGCAGGAGTTCTGTCAAGGCATAATTGCAACTTGTAATAATTATTTCCCCATTATAACGATCATAAAAGAAATTAAATTCAGTGTAGACCAATATAACTTTATATGATATCTTTCCCCATTTCCACACATTCACATTCAGGTTGGGGATAATTATTAGCTGCAGTGGCTCATGCTATTTTGGCTTTCTTAGCTGCCGGTTAGTCCGCGCTGACGCAGCTAGTTCAACCAATACTTTACATGATGTCTGCTAACACTAAACTCATGAATTAAACTTCAGCGCAAATAGAATATAATTTAATTAATTGGTTGGTTGGTTGGGATTATATGATAATAGGTGAAAATGTGACATTGAAACCAAACAAATTTGTGATGAAAGACATTAAATACAACAATTCTCCTGTAGTCCTACTTGTGTTATCATCATGTAATTCTGTTGCAGCTGATAATCGCGCCCGGTGTTTTCACCAGAATCTTTGAAGGTGAAGCAACCTTAAAGAAGCCGTGAGGACGAGGAGGAGGAAGAAGATGAAGCAGAAGAAGAAGAAGAAGCAGAAGAACAAGATCAAACAAGAGTCCGGAAAGATGTCCAGCATCAACAGCATCAATCTGGTGAGGTCGTTCTGTTACGTAGGCATATCACTATGTGTCTGCTGAATTAAAGTCAAACACAGTGTGTACTGATAACATCAGAATGAGACACGTTCAATGGATACAAATTATTCAGCAATAGTGAAACAGCCTGGTTCCCCGATGACATAGCATTAATTAACCTTGAGGCTAGTAGTCTATATTTTACTGATCTAGTCCACCATGGCCTAAGTGACGACGACATTGTGTGGTAAGAAGACCGTGGACCGGCGACCTCTGTGTTGTGCGGGTGGACTCTTCCAGGTAGCGAGTGGTTCCTGTTAAATCTGTTAGAGAGCCTAATAGCTGATGACGGTCGTGCTCCCCTGGCCCTTGGTGGATGGCCCTCAGTGTTTTCTCACACGGTGTCCACTCGTTTAGTCACCATGGTGCGCGAACACTGGTACGCTGTCGACTACTTAGGCCTATCAAGGTGGCTCAATCGGAGTCAGTCCGGATGAGTTTGTTAGTATTTATGTTTTACTAGGAGAGGGGCATAGGTAGGACATGACCTCCTTGCAGGAGTTCTGTCAAGGCATAATTTTGTAAGCAGCAGACTGATGAAAGACATTACCTCCTTGCAGGAGTTCTGTCACGGCAAAGATATTGTAAGCAGCGGACTGATGAAGACATTACCTCCTTGCAGGAGTTCTGTCACGGCAAAGATATTGTAAGCAGCGGACTGATGAAGGACATTACCTCCTTGCAGGAGTTCTGTCAAGGCATAGGCCTGTGGACCAGACTATACCACAAAAGAACCAATCATGGTCGGTGCGCAGACTCCCTGTTCAAGTGAGGCGCGATACCATCCAGTGCTGGTGGCTGTGGCGAGCCTCGTCAGACCATCTACCACATTGTCGAGGGATTGCCGCCTACGCTCTTACCAGGGCGACTGGTCCGAGATCCACAGAGCATCACTTGACGCTTTGGCCTGGCTGGCTGACTTAGATTTATGTTTATGACTTAAATTTAATGACTTTCTTTGTTTTACATCCTTGACATTCTTTGTTGCATTTTAAGCTGTTGCTTCCATTCGCTAAATAAAAAAATAAAAATTTTGCAAGTAGCGGACTGGTAAAGGACATTAATTCCTTGCAAGAGTTCTGTAAAGGCATAGGTATATTGTTAGTTGCAGACTGATGAAGGAAACAACCTCCTTGCAGGAGTTTATTGTAATGGTTATTGTGAGTAGCGGACTGATGAAGGACATATCCCCAGTGCAGATTGTTTTATTAGCTTTTTGGATGCCTGGTTCTGCTGTGTGTGTTGCTTTGGCTTTCAGAGTACGTGATCTTGCATTTCATTACCAAGACAATCCAGTGGAGGTGGACAAGCCCGGAGCTAGCCCACAAGAGGCATTAACATTCCGGACCTAGCCCACGGGAAGCATGGACAAGCCCAGAGTTAGCCCACGGGAGGCATGGACAAGCCCAGAGTTAGCCCACGGGAGGCATGGACAAGCCCATGGCGAGCACAAGTCTGTAAGTTACTTGTACCATTATAGTTAGGCCTAATTACCACCATAGTTACACGGACTTACACCCCTGTGTCTCTCAATTCATTTATGTAGCTAACCCATCCGATGGCAGGACAGGTCGTCCAGAGCTTCGTGCCATGTAAATAGTTTCCCTATTTTATTTAGTATTGGTGTTATTAACTTTATTATGTGTGTTTTCAACCACTAGGCCTATTTTAGCAAGTTTTAGTTCAAGCTTGGATTTTGGATCCTTAGCAATTTATCTGTGGCATAGCCTACAAATATCGACAATGCTATCAGAAAACCAATGCTTGCTTAGTGATTAGCAGAGGCAAATATTTGGGGTGAAAATAAAAGTCAATTTTCATTTTATTATGCCCAAATGCGGTAAATTGGTGGTAAAAATAATAGAACATTTAGTTGAAAGCCGTATATCTCTCTCCCCTGATATTTAAAAAAATTGTGTGTATGATCTTGTAAAAGAATTGCAGATTCTAATAAAATGTAGTTATGAGAATTCAGAGACGGGTTTTTGTGGTGGAACTTTTTGCAACTTTGTTTTTTCTGACCAAAAGCGGTGAATTGGTGTTGAAAGTGATTTTTAATTTACTGTTTTTAGCAGAAAAAGTTTGTTTTTACCATAAATCCCTGCCTCTGGTGATAAGAATATTTAATAAATATAATGTATATATGTATATTGTTTAACCTTGGCTTTATAGTAGGCAACTAGGATATTGTTATGTTAGTACTTCCAGTGTTGGGGCAGTTCTTTTTTAAAATGAACTTTTTAAAAGTTCAGTTCACAACTCAAATAATGAACTTTTAAATGTTCTTTTGTAAAAAAATTACTATTTTATTAAAGGCTGGCGTAAAATGAAGAAAAACACCAGTAAAAACATTAGGGGTGTTCGAGTACCAAACTACTCACGAGTTTGAGTCTTACGAAAGTGTTGAGCTGTCGTTGATCGTGTTGATAATTTGTACTACATTCTCATCAATCAGCTTGTAAAATTATGGCAGATACTTAGCATTTTAGTCTTCCAAGATTTTTTTCCCGAATTAGTTGGCGTGCATCGTTTTAACTTCGTGAATTGTGCGTGACCTTGTCAAAAACAGCTGAACGTGCGTCAACGTAGGCCTACGATGGAACAATGATTTGTTATTGTTTTTAAGCGTCGACGGCGGCGAGTCGACGGCTGCTCGACGCACAGAAAGAACTTTCAAATGAACTTTCTAAAACTGTAAAGTTCGTTCTCGGAAAGAACTTTTAAAAGTTCAAGTTCATTCATTTAAAAAAAGAGTAAGTTCACTGAAAAGTTCTCAAAAAAAGAACGCGTTCATGAGAACGCGCTCTTTTTAAAAGTTCCTTCCCCAACACTGAGTACTTTAGACAGAAATAAAAAAGTGACTACACCGGGGTTTGAATCCGGGACCTTAGTTGTCCGGACTATGCTCTTACCAACAGAGCTATGCAGCCACCAATTTAAAACTGTCTAAAATCTTGGTCTGTTTTGTACATTGTTAATAATGTGTGTAGCCTAGAGCAGCTGAATAGTGCGCACTGCCTTTTAGACTACATACGAAATTAACTGGAGAATACCAATCATCTCTGTAACCCTAGAGTTGGGATATATGATGTTTAACCTTGGCTTTAAAGTAGGCAACTATGACGTTGTTATGTTAGTACTTTAGACAGAAATGAAATAAGTGACTACACCGAGGTTTGAACCCGAGACCTTAGCTGTCCGGGCTATGCTCTTACAAACTGAGCTATGCAGCCCCTAATTTAAAACTGTCTTAACACACAATTAATTAATTTATATATATGTCGGCAAAGTATGTAAATCCTAGTCCGGCACTTCCACCATCCCCCAAAAATATATTTTTTATTACCCAAAAATTAAGTACCTTTTTTGACATTCGGATCGATCCTAAATGTCGTACTCTACGGTACTAGAGATGTACTGTTTTATGCTAGCATATTAATTGATCTAAAATAGCTAAGATGTCTCTCGTAACCTAAAGTTAAATGATGAATGTATAACAATTTTGGCTTAACAGAAGAAGTAAACTAAATTTTTTTGGAGAACGATTAACAAATAAAATGCTCACCCATCGGTCATGAAGATAATTTCACACACTGAGAGAAACTGCTGTTACCGAGAGTATCGCCCCACTGTTTAACTAGTATGCGCGCGGTCCTTTAGACGCATTTTATAGGCTAACGTTAGATGACGTTTGATTACGAATATAAGTAATTTATAATATAGTAACGTCCGGTTATATAATAATTGTCAATCTAAGTCATATTCATCATTAACATCAAACACAGAAAAGTAGCAACCTACAAAAAGTTAAAATATTTTTGAACATCCTGTAGTTCGTATTATATAACCAGAGTAATTATCCACATGTATTTGAGAATATCACCTACATACAAATACATGTCTCATACTAGTGATGAGTTGCATATTTTGCATCCTAGTAGTCGCGCCGTGAAAGACCGAGCACCAAACAGGACTCTCATCTGAATGAAGTTCTGCAGAAAACTGAATCGTATTGCACATGGCTTCACAAACTATTTTTTGGGAAGGTACGGCTGAACAGAAAAGCCACGCATCGCGCGTGCAAATACCACTTTGAAAAAAAAGTCGTCTAAAAGACCAACGCGACTACTCTCGGGTTAAAACTGGATGAAAATGTGAATTAATTAATTATTTATCATTTTAGTGTTAATATATTTTGTAAATACTTCGTAATCAAACCGTGACAGCATTGATAGAATTTGCCTACCTATTTTAAGTAGGTAGGAATGGGTACCTATTTGACAAATTATGTTTAAAAGAAATTAGTCTTGTATATTAAAATCACTCTATAATCAAGAGGTATTGTCCTAGTTCGGCTGTCACACATTGGGACCAGCAAACATTATATAGTTGCTTTTAATACATTTTCGTTGTAAAAAGTATTAAGCAGAGCACCTTCTTAGTTTGTACTTGCTTTACATAGTAGGTCTAGTAAACTATGGGTCTAGTAAGGTGTTAAGTAATGTAATGTAAATGAACGTGTTGTGTCATTTACTTTATGGACGTATTGATATAAAATAAATTAACACTGCAAAAGTAAATTTTGACAATTAAATCAAAGAAGTGTATTTTAGTGCAACCTTCATCTAAATAGAAGCCATTCATCTTAAGGCTAGGGTCACCAGCTTGGAGACTCACTTGCTCGAGATAGAGATTTAATGTGCCATTTATACTAATTCACTCCTAAATTAGAATGTAGGAATTTCCTTAGTTAAGACTACATTGTAATAATATTCTCTAAACAATGCTGCACGGTTTGATTACGATAAGGTGAGAGATTGGACGGCTATATGGGGATGGAGGAGGCCGATTAAAAAAAAATAAAAATAAAATTGTGAGGAACCTGAAATTGCTATGTAAGATAACAAATTTGAATTTTCATAATTTTTTTTGTAAATTAAATTGTTTATGTGTTAAATCTATAAAAAATATTACTCTGTATACACAAATTAAATTCAAAACACACTAGCCCAATTATTATAATTTCAGCTAATGTATTATTAGAGGCAATGATGTATAGCATTAACAATAAATATCATAAATTCAGCAAAAATGTTTTTCCATCAATGTTTGCATTTAAAGCAATTTTATTTTTTGATAATTATTTTTATTTATGCTATGAATAGCCTTTGATGCTTTAAACACTTTTTTTTATAAATAGGTGCTATTTTTAAACAAAACTATAGATTTGTCTAAATTGAAGCATATGGATTGAATATTTTTAAATTTGTCATTAACGTATTTTTTTTACGTTTCTTGTGAACTTTCCAAACTTGAGCCTCTTCATTTCCAAGTGGGGAATGTATCTATTTTGCGATCTTATTGTGTCGCCAATATGTGAAACCAACAGCCTCGGTTGCAGGGAAGTTCAAAGTACACACATTTACTTCATTTACACGCATTTTATTCTATGTTTGTGGTGCATTCTGTGGATATTTAGTTTTTGCTAAAACAAAAAAACGCCGCAAAATGCTAATTCTAACATCATTAAAGATTTTTTGCTATAAAGTAATGCCTTAAACCATTGCCTGTAGTATTAGCAAAACATGGTGAATAATGATACTTTGCCATTTATTATAAACAATATACTTTTAAAACTTAAAACCCAAGTTGAATATTTATTTAAGTAGCTCAACTAATTCAGCCTCTCTCTCTAGGTTCTTATGTTGCAGCCTTAAATAAATAAATAACTTTGGTTTTTAGTTTTGAAAATGTGATTTATAATGTGTTTCCACGTTAATAAGTACTTCATCTAACAAACATACCATTTATGTAATCTAGAGGACACTCCTGTGCTTGGGAATAAGGAATGAACATACTATATGTCTAATCTAAACTCTTGGAGAATAAATATGAATTCTAACAGTAAAGGTGTCTCAAAAGTAGAATGAAAGACGTAACAAATTAAAAGAGTAGATTACAATTTTGACTATTTTGTACGGGACTCAATAGAAATCCACAATATTCAGTCATCTAGTTTAAATAAAAATTTTGAGCAGCGGGTTTTTGTATATTGTTTCTTCACTCCTGTATCTACAACCTAAGGGGAAATGGTTTTCTATTTTTTCTTGCGTTGCCTGCCGATACAATTTCAAATTTTGTACCGTCGAACAAAAAAAAAATTGCATCATAACTAAAGGAAACAATTTTTCCTTATAATGAGATTGTAGATGAAGGTGTGAAGAAACAATATATAAAAATCCGCTGCTCAAGATTTAAATTTGAACAATATGATTTGAGTCAGTCAATTTAAATATAATTGTTGATTATGAGGTTTTGCCATTGCCCATGGATATTTCTAATTGACTCTTTATTTAGTTCCTTCTTCATTTTGCTAACTATTCAGACGTCCCTACTCTCTTCTCTGATGCATTCTTTAGAAGTAATACTTAGGTGTTGGGATTCACCTCGACAGGGAAGTGATTGTCTTGACGAGTTAAAAGATTGTTCAGATAATGTTCAAATTTATGAGATGGTTGGTTAATTCTAGGGCGACGGTCGTCGCCCGCAGCCAAGCGCATGCTAGCTAGCTAGCTAGCTACCTAATTCTCCGCGGAGCTATATTGAGCCCTACAGAGAAAACAGTAACACTTAGATGTACCTCAGACGCAGTGTCTTTGCTTTCAAAACCAAAATCTGGTTACAGGGACCGGAGAAAATCAAAATTTGGATGATAATCAAAACACGTAATAACTAAGGCGTGGTAATTTGTACAAACTTGAAATGTAACATGCTCTCAACCATTATAAATATCTAGCGTTCAAAACACAAGGTGCTAAATTTGGGGAGGACCATGGGCCCAAAAAAGACAAAAAACATATCTGAACTTTAAAAAAATGAATCATTCAAAGAAAACGCTACAACTGAGAAGTTTCAAACATGGAATTCACTTTGATATCTCTCATTCTTTATCACTTTTGAATATGAAAATCAAAATTGGGTAACTGGTACCAGAGAAAATCAAAATTTTCAAAAGCTAGGTAGTAAGTACTCTTATGAATAAGATGCTGCACAGAGAAAACGGTTCATCTAAGAACTTTGAAACTTGGGCCACACTTAGATGTCCCTCATGCGTAATCACTTTAGTTTTCAAAACCAAAACCGAGCAATAGGGACCGGGGAAAATAAAAATGAAAATGAAAATGAAAATGAAAATGAAAATGCGTAGTTACTCAGGCGTAGTAATTTGTAAAAGCTTGAAATTTAACATGCTCTTAACCATTATAAATGTCTAGCACTTTAAAACACAAGGGGGACAATTTGGGGGGACCGTGGGCCCAAAAATGTCAAAAAACAACTCTGAACTTAACAAATTTAATCAAAGTCCATAATTCACGCCTTGATAGGAAACAAACAACAAAAATATGTAATATCCCCATAAATACAAACATTTGTTAAAAAATGGCAGCCAAGCTCTCCTTCAAAAGTCTTCGGCTGTGAATGCTGCGAGATATAGAAGTTTAGCCAAGCTCTTCATTTTTTCTCCCTAGTTTCACTTTGAAAAGAAGTAAGATCATTTTGCCTGTTGACGAGCGCCAAGCCAACAATTTTTGTGGTAAAAAGGTAAAATTTTTAAACTTGAAATCATAAGAAATTGCTTGGCCATGAACCAAATTCAATGGCCAAGCCATTTTTTAATGGTTTTGAGTTTAAAATTTTTACTTTTTTACCACAAAAATCGTTGGCTTGGCGCTCGTCAACAAGCGAAACTAAGGAGAAAGAATGAAGAGCTTGGCTCAACTTCTATATCTCTCAGCATTCACAGCCAAAGACTTTTGAAGGAGAGCTTGGCTGCCATTTTTTTTACAAATTTTTATATTTGTGGGGATAATATTTACACCTACTGGTTTGTGTATTATTGGAAAATATATATTTTTTTAAATTTTGTATTGATTTAAGTTTATGTGTTTTTTTGTGTTGGGTTGTTTGACACTAATGTGTTTGGGTCTTTGCCCTTCTCTAACAACCTATAATGCATTGTAAATAATAAAATAGATAAATTAAATCAATAAAATGATGTACTGGGTATATTTAATAATAAACTTTTAGCTGCCTTGTACATGCTGGTACTGTATGATATGTGTTGTTAGTACAGTCTGCGGATGTGGATTCTGCCTATGCTCATGATGATAATAACTCGTAATATCTCCTCTTGTAGACTTAGAATATTTACGAGGTTGTTTTCTAACAAAGTTTGGGGCTCCCAAAAATATGTAATTTGTCAAAAACTACTTTAATTTTTACCTGTTGATTTAGGATTTGTTTTGAAACTGGTACGCACTTTGTGTTTGTATAGACTTCAGTTCAAATATACATTTTGTTTGAAATCTGTTCAAAGTCGAAAATACGAATTTAAAAAATTTGTCATTTGGGGTATTTGGAGCGAGTACTTCCAAAAATTTTACTGGTCCACTCTTAGTGTTTCCCCAAAGTTTATTAGGTAAAAGTCTCGTGAATATCTTTGGTCTGCAAGAAGAGATATTACGATACCAG
Organism: Sweltsa coloradensis; assembly: GCA_024449915.1. Classification (NCBI taxonomy): domain Eukaryota; kingdom Metazoa; phylum Arthropoda; class Insecta; order Plecoptera; family Chloroperlidae; genus Sweltsa; species Sweltsa coloradensis. The sequence goes on from JAMZAV010000324.1 coordinate 799,026, forward strand.
TTAACAAGGCATAATCCACTTCCACAGGCTCTGAATATCCTTGATGTCAATTGCGGCCAACTGTAATACTGTAATAAATGTTTTAATAATTTTATAGAATAAATCGAATTAATTTATATATTCTAATTAATTATTCATTTCGTAGTGAGTGATAAGTATTGTTTTGTGGTAATCATTTTATTTGTACGCCAAGTTAAGTAAAAGAAAATGTTAAAAGTAACCTTTTAAGCCTTGCTCAGTTAAGAAAAATATACCTATTTTGTTTTTATAGGCCAGGTATTAAGTTTTCACATTACATCGGTGAAATACTTAAATTTGTGCACATACTTTGTTATTTTCTTCACGCGGAATGTTGTACATGCAAATTCAAGGTTCCCAGAAATAACTTAGAATGAATTCCCCTAATTTTCTCTAACTTTCCAGGGATTATCGATAACACAACCCCATCTACTATTGGGCTACATGTTTTGGGATTGAATTGTCCAGCCATAATGGGAACAAATTGAATCGTGCTTTGTTAATTATTACAATTTACTATTTAGGCATGTCTAAAGAGGAGTGCATATTTCATGGGCAAAAGGCATGGTACAAGGATATCTCTGTGTGGCTAGGTATGACACTGCGCATCTCCGCCGCGAGTGTGACGTCAGCCCGATCTTGTTCATGTGAATCAGATAGCGCCCGGCCGTATAACGCCACACGTGTTCATTGCTCCACTCTGTATTTCTCAAGTTGTTTGATGGATCGCGACTGGGTTTTCAGTATACGAACATTATTGTGCATTGATACTGTGCTAGTACTAGCGAGTAGTGACAGCTTACGACATTTTTCCATTAGCAATTAACTGGAATGGTTTTCATTAGAGCGATATCTCAACTTGCATATACATTCAACTTCCAAATCATAACAGATTCAAGTGCCCCATCTCATCAAGATATCTCGGAGCAGTGTGTAATCAGTAGTCTTGGTGGAACAGTGTCGTGACCCTGGTCCAGATATTGTCTTGCTCGTGAAAAGTTCGCTCAATTTTGTGTCAAACATATATTTGCGTGAATGAAATTCTCTTCATGTCGCAGTTTTAATAGCATTTTAGACAATTATTGTTAGTGGGTTTAGTACGGACGTATGGATGTTTAATGGATGTACAACGCCAGTCAGTGTATTTGATATTAGGCCTACTTTTTTGTTTTGCGTGTCGCAAATGATAATTTTATTGTGTATAAGTTATAGACTCTCGACGATACATTTGGGCCTGTTCCCACAAATTAGTTTTCTTAACAGGGGATAGGACTTACGTGTTAAATAACAAAAACATAATTCTTATGACGGACCAATCAGACGTTAATAATTCCATTGATTATAATTCTTACGACGACCAATCAAACTAAAACAATTTCTAAAGAATAAAACACGGTTGTAGGAACTGGGCCTTGCTTTACTTTACGTCGATTTAATTTTTTTTAAAGTCAATCAAAAGGCTTACATTGACAGAAAAATATCAACATATTTTCACTCACGCGAATATGCATCCGAATAAAATAAAACAATTCATAGTGAAGATATAGTCTACCCAAAGAACATGCCGAAGGAAACGCACATTTGTAAGTGCTGAAATGTTTGATTTAATTATTTCGAAGTACGCGTATTTATTACATAATGTTTTAGCTGAGGGAGATGTAAAGTTGATTTAGAAATTAATTACAATCAAGGACCCTTTTATTCCCGCGTCTAATTACATTCTAATATAATTTGAAAAATTTTAGCCAAGTAAACCAAAAGAATATATGATAGACGAACAGAAACAGCACAGTTCAGGTTGAAGACTCAACATGACCTCTAGGGAAGCATCTGCACCGAATAGGCGTGTTTGAAACCAGTACCTGCAGATTATGCGGAATGGTGAACATGACAGACGACATCATATACTGTGCCAGTCTGGCAAATGAGCGTGACGCAATGCCCAACGGCATGAAGAAGGAGGAAAGGGAGGCTCGTCTCTATGGTTGACTAGATCAAGCATGATGGCATCATAGGCCAAATGTGGCATATGAGAGAAGAAGAAGAAGATAATTTTGGTGAAAACGGTTGTGCATATTTGTCCTTTGATCTAGCTATTTGATTACTATTTGATTATTATTTCGATTGTCTGTATTAGTCTACAATGTGTAATCTTTACGCGTAAATAATGCGTGGTAACAGGTTTTATTAGATTTTTTGTAATCCTATATTCAGTATCAGATAATTCGTCTGCACTACAACAATAATTAAAAAATTGTGTTAAATCTCGGGTTGGAAGGTTTAAAACATAAACAACGAAAAAAATCACGCACGGATTTCTTTACTTGTTATAATTTATATATACACTATAACTATCCCAAAAGTGTATCACAGTAACACTTGTGAGTAGGCCCTATGCATCATATTACGGCTAATATAAGTAATTAACTACAATAAGCCCATAAAACTATCCACCCACATAATTCCTGAACAGTATGTACATAGTAACAAAAAGCAAGAAAGTTTTTAGTTCGGACAATGAATAGTTATTTGGAAATTAGTTTACGATTGCGGGATTTTATCACACGCCGAGCGGCGGCTGGCTCGGGGAGATGATCGGGATTACGTCATGCGCGGACTGGACGCAAACGCGTTCACCGGAATGCCAGACCTGGGTAAGGAAGAATATCATTGGATCATGGGCAAAAGGTATCTAAGCAAAGGGCAGGGGGGGGGGTAAATACGGCACTGTATAGGAGCCCGGTCAGGTTGTCGATCAAGGCACATGGTATGTAGTTGTGGAACCTTCTTAGTTTTAATATTAATTTTCAAAATCAAGAGTGGAATGAAGCAACATTGTTTGAGGGATTGAATGAACGGAATGCAAATTATTATACAAAGAATTGAATTCTAAACAAAGGTAAAATTGGCTTTTTGTAATACAAAAAGCAAACTAATGAAGTCTGTATTTTATTCAGGGATCATCACATGCCAACAGAGATTAGAGAAATCATATCGTTGGACTTGGATGTGTTCAAGAGTAAACTTGGTAAATTTATTAAGAATTCCAGAGTGTAAAAATTGTATCTACCGTACAGAATAGCTTGTATTGTTACTTTGGATTATAACTTGTAAAATTTGTTGCTCATTGTTATTTTTAAAATTTGTATGCATTTGTAAAAGATCTATGGATTATTGTAATGTTTTAAGTTGGTTATTGGTTATGGAATGTTTCTTTGTACACAATATTATGTATGTGCAATGAAAGCTGATTTAAGCTAATAAACACAATTCTTATCTTATGATCTCCATCATTTTGATGCGTTGTAATGTTTCCAAACTTCCATTGTAACTAACAACACAATTGAAACATTTGTCTAAATTTGTTTCATTCTACTCCGTAAATTACTCTCATGACCGTACGTTTTGTACTTTTTCCAGAATTTACATATTTTTTTAAATAACAAAATGTGACCATTTATGCCACGTCTAGGGCTTACATCTTAATTGTCAAGTCCCATTCATTTGAAGTGGTGCTTTAAAGTTACCGATCATAATATGTTATTAAATATTTAAATTTGTTTCATGTACCTAAAGCGTGATATGTGAAAACGTACTTTCCTTTAAAATAATAATAAAATAAATAATGATAATAATAATAATAATAATAATAATAATAATAATAATAATAATAAATAATTATGACGATATGGACATCTCTGCATGTATCGCATTGTACATTTGTTGTTATTTTCCCGACCAAAGGGTGGGAAGGCTGATTTATGGCAATAATACAGCCCTCTGCAGCCTATACATGTACATAAAAATGGAAACATAAACACATGAAGCACAAATGAGATGACAAAGTAATCATGCCATGCAATGCAAGAAAAACATTAAAAATCCAAAAATGAACGTCATGGTGCTAGACTGGCACTACGAGGCACAACCACACTTTGATTACTGTGGTACTATGCTATGGGGTATTTACAACATGTGCCTAGATGCATTGCAGAGATTGCAGAGTAAAAAATTGTACTAAAATGTGACCGGTTTACTCCAACTAAAGAAGTATTGCAAAGAGTCAACATGATATCTGTAAAACAAAGAAAAGCGTTAAATGTTTTGGTTTTTATCTATAAGTTAAGAGCAAGGAAGTCTACCCGAGTACTTGTGTAATATGATAGATCATAACAAAGATAATTGTGTACGTAACTTGAGGAATAAGGATCACATAACCATTGGTAGATGGAAATCAGTTTGATCCATCCATTCAATTTTGTATAGTGGTTTAAGGATGTATAACAAACTGGAACCAGTCATCGAGAATGCTAAACATGTACAGGAGTTCAAAGATAATTGCCTTGCATTTGTAAATAAGAAATTTCCATGATATCAATTGTATTATAATAGTTTACCTATGTAACATAAATAGCTGTACTTGCTAAATAAATATATACACCACAATACAATACAATAAAGAAAAATCAATATAAAATATTAATATATGGGGGTACATACTCGCAGACAATAACAGGAGGAACACAAACGATGATGTTATGTTATGACATTGTCGATGTTATTTTATAGAACAATGAGAGTCGGAATACCAAAAGAAGAAAACTCTGCACGTAAACATCTAGAACATGAAGACGAATAGGAACTCAACTCCAGCCCCAGCATCAAAACATGAATGGCAATTGAGACTTCCCGCTCCCAGCTACAACATCAAAACAATAATGGTGCTGCTACCCAACACAGATAAGTGAAATAGTGATGGCCTCTCTAGTAATGTAAGTAATTATTATTTTCTTACAATCAATCGATGCATATTTTTGTAGCAATGGGAAACACTGAATATTTTGTTTCCTGATAATTCATTTCTGAACAATTATGAGAAGAAACAGTTTGTTAACTTGGGTTTTATCATCCCAATATTGATTTATTAATTAATATCTTTTTTGAATTTGTTACCAAAATTATTGTGTTATTAGTACATTGTTGTAATATTACAATTTCAATTATTTACTTACCCTGTAGTTCATTGTTGTGTCTGCATTTATGTGATTAGATTTATTTAGCTGGCCTCCTTTGTAAATCTGTTTTTTAACTGAATAGGATTGACATTAATTATTATTATTATTATTATATTATTATAATTAGTAGTTTAAGGGCGCTTTAACAACTAAGATTACCTATTTGCGCCTTCAAGATTAAACAATTTCTATAAGTGTGAATTACCACCATGTATACTTCTTTTCAGGGGGAGGAACGTAAGGGGAGACGCGGGGGGACAAGGGGTGGACAGGCCTGTGCTGGTCAGAACCAGCCACAAGCGTATGGGGAGGGCAGGGGTTCCCCCACGTCGTGGTCGTCTCCGTCTGTGTCATCATCCGTCCCGTGTTGTCATTGTCGTCGCCGTCGGGGAGGTAGTCAAAGGGTAGGGGAAAGTCCCCTGACGACGACCCAGAACTGGCCATTAGTTTTAGGGAGTGAAACTCCCCTACTCACGGGCCAAACCACGAGAAGGTTGCGAGTTGGACTTTGATGGGACGACACTAAATAAGTATATAAATAAATAAATAAATTAATTAATTAATATTAATTGAAAACTAATAAGGTTTTTTAACTTAAAATTTCCATTCTTGTATCACAAAATGTGGTGCCTAAATAACTTGTAACAAACTAAAATCCATAAAATTATCATTATGATCAATTTAGATTTCACTTATTTAGTTAGGTTACCAAAGTTTGAAAACATTTGTATACATTATATAAACTGTCACAAATTCAATGTAGATAATAAAATATGTATATAATGCATGTATCGGGAAAAAAAAACTATATCCCATGATTTTTACAGCACGCCACGTAAGCCGAAGAAGAACTCAAGCCCAAGCACACAGCATGTGCGGCCAAGAATACTTGCAACTTCCGAACACGACATCTTGAATGCCAGAGCGAATGTTGCGGCCCTATGCAACATAATAACTCGGGTAACGTAGCCTACAGCATTTATGTGATTAATTTGTCCCAATATGAGTTGTCGCATACCCACATTTGTACCTGCACACAATGAATATTTCGTATTAAATTCATTGTTGAATTAACATCTTATATACTATCATCAAGCAAATGAAACCAATCTATAGGTGGTATCACACAGCTACTGCAGTCGTAGACTCCAGTCGCCAATTACAATTTGAGCTTACAACTCGGCCTATCACACTGTCAACCCGAGTTGTTATGGGCAATTTTCTGGTTAGCTGGCTGTAATGACAAATCTACATTTTAGTTTTATATCCCCGAAAGGATATGGTTCTAGTAAATTTAAATTTAAATAATATATCGTTGATTTCAGCAAATCAAATTAATAATAAGTCCAAATTAGACTAGTATCGTGAATTTTTAGGCGATCAAGTCAAAATTTGAACAAGATCTTGATTCATCAGGACTCTAGGGCTAGCTTTTTACCGTAGCCAAATGATATTAAGGATGTTTTTTGCTGATAAGCTATTTTCACAAAATGGTGATCTTTACGCAAATGCTGTATAACAAATCTACACTTATTATCAACCGAATAGGTTTGGTCTAGTAAAACTTTAAGCTAAAGTATTTTGGTTTCAGCCAATAACTTAAATAATAAGCTCATTTTGATGGTCTCACGTGGAAACACTAGTACAACCGCGTCCGTATTTCAGGCTGGGCTAATGTACATGCAGTCCAATCACTGTCAAGGAGTGTGGATATAGCATTTTCCGAGTTCTTTCAATTATAATACCATCTAACAAACGACAGTTGCTGTACACTTAGAGGTGTTATGAGTATTCCAACAATACTCGTTTCTGATTGGCTCACGTGACCTCTAGTCTACAACTCGCGTCGTATTTTAGAGCTTGGTCTAATGTACGATTGCAGTCGCAGACTGGTCAAACTGGGGTACTGCGCATGCGCGGCCAATCATAAACTCCAGTCTACAACTGCAGTCTACGCAGTGGCGGATACAGGGGGGGGGGCAGTGGGACGATCGCCCCCCCATGATTCTTTAAAAATAAAAATAAAAATGATTTTATTATTTTATTGTGCACGCACCAAATGCACTCTAAAAAACTGATTTTCAAAATTTTCGCCTGCGGCGCTATTTATTTAAAACTCCCAATAAAAATCAACTTTCCTTTATGTTGTTAGAAATAATCAGTTTGCCTCTGAAATGTGTCTGCATCAGTGTACTTCGATTTATTAAGTTGTCCTCCTATGTGAATCGTTTTTTAACTAAATAGGATAGACGTTTAATAAATAAATAAAATGATGAATTTATAATAAGACCAAACGTTTATAATAATGTTGCAATCTAGGCCAATGCTGTAAATTGTAAGCTCGATATGACGACAAAACAAATTGGTGCACACAAACTACATGATTGTTTCCGTATTACATTCCGCCCACCACTTTTTTTCTAAAACGCACCAAATGCACTCTAAAAACCTGATTTTCAAAATTTTCGGGGGGCTCTGCCCCCCATACCCCACATGCGTCCACGCTTAGTCCCTTTCCCACGACTGTACATGCACACGCAAATCGCCCCCCCCATGATTATGTCCTAGATCCGCCACTGAGTCTACGACTCCAGTAGCTGTGTGATACGGCCTTATCTTTATTTCTCAATTTCATTAGTCTGGAAACACTCCCGTAGGTGTATTTGATTTTATAGAAATCAATCCAGAAATTAAAAAAATCCATCCAAGCGGGGTATCGAACCCCGGTCTCCTGATTGCCGGTCGAGTGATTTACCCCTAAGCTACCGGGACGGTCAACTTCATAAAATCTGGATTGTTGGTGCATTCTAGATCTGAATAGATTGGATTGGTTCTATACCCCGCTGGGATGGATTTTTTAAATTTATGGATTGATTTCTATACAATCTATCTTTGATTTCTTCTATAACTGTTAGTTTTGTTTTCTTGTTTGACAAGAGCAACCACTATTGTGCTAGTTTCGCTGTAAATTTATTTACTGACCACCTTCACACGACTCCAGAAGAGTTCATAAATTTAAAAAAAAAAAGGTTTTGTGGTCATAAAAATGTAATGGTCGTATAAAGTCTAGAACTAACATCAATACATCACGGTTAAAAATAATGCACTAATAACTTCTCAATCTTATTAATGTACTTTTAAGTATATTCTAATAAAAATGTGTTAAACAGAATTCTTTTGATACACAATTTTTTGTATTAACTGTAATGAGCTTATTGAAAGTAATAAATAAATAAGTATAATATGTTGTTTAGATTGAACTTTGTTTCATTAATATGATTCAAAGTTGACTTTAATTTAAAATAAATGCAGACAAGACTGAAATTTTTTTGGGGGACAGAATTGCCATATCGTCATTATTGTCTAATTATAATGACCATTTTTGAAAACCATTGTTTGCTACTACGCAGTAGTAACAAAATTGTTTGTCAAACTGTTATCGAAGGTATTTTTTTTTTAATGTTTGTAGCTTATCATTCAAATTTCAAAATCATCCTATAATATTTTAGTTATATAAGTTTTTGGTATATGGTTTTTCTACTAGCATTGTGTCTTTGTAATTTGCATTTGCTCCTACCTATTAAATGTTTATTTCTTTTAGGAATGATGAACATCTGGACTAGTCAGCCAGGGGAAGAAACAACGCCTCTGTCAACTGGAGGATACGTAGGAACAAACCAAAATAACCAACAAGATATAATGAACAGACTGATAAAAAAGGTCATCAGTCATCACTGTGTGGAGGTACCAGTACTGTGGTTATGGTCCATGGAGGATAAAAGAAAATACATGCGTTTCAGGCAAATTCCTGATAACTCAGCTAACTGAAATCAGTGATCACAGATGCTCAAAATTTTGTATAGTTTTTTGTAACTTTTTTCTGGCTGCTGCCCATTAAATATTGATCATCTACAACTGAAGGGCTGTCGATATATTCTTGCTTGACAATTATGTACAGTTTCATTTACATGGGCGCTTCCTGGCCGAAGGAATAGCAAAATATCAAATGTGTCTTATCCCTCTTAAAAAAGTGCGTTAAACATTTGGAATCTTTGCCGCTTTGATCTGAAGACAGATTGCATCTGACAGAAAATTCAATCAAGAATATTCACTCCCTTAATTGCATCAATATTTTAAAATCTAAGTGATACATATTTTACAATTTTAATTAGCCAGACACAATTATTTAAATTATTTTTGGACTCTTAACACGAGAGTAGTACGCTGTGTGGTCTTTTAGACTGACTTTTTTTTTTAAACAGTTGGTATTTGCACAGCGCGCATGCGTGGCTTGACTAGTTCCGCCTACCTTCCCAAAATAGATTGTGAAGCCAGTGTGCAATACCGATTCAGTTTTCTGCAGAACTTCATCTCAATGAGAGGTCCTGTTTGGTTGCTCGGTCTTTTCGACCGCTGCGCGACTACTAAGGGAGGCAAAAATTGCATACTCAATCACTATTATGAGACATGTATTTTGTTATTGTAGTTGATTATTCTTCAACATACAGTGTTGGCATAATATTACTGTCTTGGTTTACTAATAATACGAACTAAGGTGTTTCAAAACATATTTTATACCTTTTGTAGGTTTGCTACTTTCTGTGTTTGATTGATATTGATGATTATTTATTGACTTTTGATTGACAATTGATTAATATAACCAGGTATGCTGTTACATATATTATAAATTACCTTATATTCGTAATCAAAACGTCATCCTAACGTTATTAGCCCATAATAAATAATGCGGTCTAAAGGACGCGCGCGATACTAACGTTACAAACAGGGCGCGACTACTCTCGGGTTAACAACATATAGATAATGTAATGAATTTTATACTTTTACTATTCATTTAATCAACTTTTAAATAGTATGTTGGTTAGATGATATATCCTATTCCATGACACGAAACTGTTGGCCATCTGTCTGTGATTTCAGTCGGCCATTTGCAAACCCGCAAACAAAAGTATTGGCCAGAGTCTTAAATACTATTAGGTATTATGTGCCCTCAGCAATTCAGATAATAATACACAGTATAATGTGAGTGACGGACAGCTTAATATTTAGTCTTGGATTAAACAGTAGTTACAGTATTGAGCATTTCCTGCATTTCTGATTGGTCGTCACCATGGAAGTAACTAGTTAATCGTTGGCCCTAAGAATTTTGTCTATAGGAGTGACATTGGTCTGAAACTTTAGATACTCATAATTGACCATGCCACCAAATGTATTGGTAATGCTAATTGTGATACAATTCAACTAGAAAAGTGTGTTCTTAATTTGATATTTCAAATTAATATATCTTAAATTGATTAGGGGTGATATTGGGTACTCGGCTTAGCCGAATTTTGTTCGGGTTCATTTTTGTTATTATCACCACCAAACTAAAACACTGCAGAAAATACTTAGCCATGGAAACTACACAATAGTTGAGATTTGTGACTGACAAGTTTCAAATTTAATTCAATAAAACAGGTGTAACCATTAAATCGACCGGACAGCTCAAAATATGTGCGGAACTATTTGGTAGTTTTCTTGGCTACAAATTATCCATTTAATGTAAATGTGTAATGATTTTGTTCAATCGTGTGTTTGTACTTCAATTACAGATTAATGTTTCATTGTCATAGCAGTGTTGCTTTTCTATTAGCCTGTACAAAATGGCGCCATTTTAACTCATTGCCTGGATTCGAGGGGGGGGGGGGGTGTAGTTATAGAATCCACATTTTTCTACCCGATGTCATCCCTAATTAAGAATATTTTATCACACTATTGGTGCTAGTCAAATGGTGACAACACAAGACATAGCTTAAATTACTAGCCAAGTTCACGGATCATTGAAGTGTACTGTTCACAGTAAACCCTTGTTAATTCAAATTTCTCTTCAATTCAAACTATTGACAAAATCCCTCTCTACATAAGATTTGGGTAGGGCATAATGTAATGATTTTCAACTTCAAATCGTTTTTAAGGTCCCCTAGAGTTTGGATTAAAGGGGGACTAATGTAGCTGTCAAAACAGCTAAAACATCTTCTAATAATCACTGTTTTCTTGCATACCCAATATAATTATTTCCTCAATACTGTACTGGTAGGGTGTACTGTCAATGATGATATATCGATGTAATTATTTAGTCAAACATTTCAAAACTTGTGGTAGCATACTGCTTTCATAGGATATATAAATCCAATCTATCCATGGTGAACGATGTAGGTTATTGGTAATTGAACCATGAAGTGTAAAGCAACTTTAAAATAATTATAAATACATTTTTATTGATCGGGTTGTTTTGTATCGGTGGTATTCAACGATTTTATAATCATAAATACATTTAAATCAATCAAATGCCAAAGTTACGTTGTATTCAACAATTTATGGTTCACTTGCTAATAATTAATTTAATTTTAAATGTGTTACTAACATGTACAGTCCCATAAATTTCACATATACTATCAATGCTGAACACTTACTATTGAGGTGTTTATTTACCACTGATCTAAAATTCTATATTGATTGTCCATTTAATTTTTGCTAATTAATCTTAAATCTGTTAATGCTACAATTTTGTTATATTTTTCAATTTCTCCTAACATTAATAGCTTATGTAGAATTTAGGGGACCTACATATAGTTAATTGGAATTACAACCTTCAAGTTTTGAATTTGTTTTTATAATAAACAAGAATAATATATAGAGATCTTGTTCGTGTTCTTCATTTAATGTACTCGCCATTATCCCCAATTAATTTTATGAATTCACTTTAGCAAAACATTGTACGTGCTTGTCTTGTTGATTGTTGTTTCTCTTGAGAAAGAGGAATGAATAACATGTTAGTTACCATATGTACTTGATGAACGTGCAGATAATTTAGTGCGATAAGAGCTCATTTTCAAAATATTGCTTAGCTTTTTGTTTAGGTCACGAAGTTTTTGTAGTACCGGTAATTTCCAAAACTTGTGTAGGGGATAATTATTCGACATGTTGAAATGTTCTGATTGTGCCATGCTCCACAAGTTTCAATTTTTGCATGTAAAAATTGGATATTGAAAGGTGGTCCTGAATTTATGTGAAATTTTCTGGAATTTCTCGATCGTTTGAATTTAAATTTAAATTTAACCTAGTAAACGAAGTTTGTCTGAGCTCATCAACCGTCTGAACTACGTTCACATCAGTGCACAGCTTCTTGTCATACTTGATCTGGGGCCTGATACTAAAGTTGCTGTGAGTTAGTCGAGAGGGTGGAAGACTTGGTGAGGTGTAACACCAGAGTTGTAAAGTAGCACACTTTACTTCAGAAGCGAAGCGGTAGTATGCAACAAAAAACATGCGGTAGCGTATCAAGGAGCATGCTACGTTCTGCCTACATTTCTACGGTAGTTCTATGGATGAATTTTGCGACTTGCTTTCTCAGCTGCATTTTACTTCCAAGTTATTTAACAGCCCGCTTGAAACACTGCAGCTTCTATCCATGCGACGCAACGCAATGCGATGTGTGTGACCCATGTGCAATCACTAGGTGTGACTTCGAATCCAGCATAAGACATGTTCTCTATGGATGGTCATATCATTCACATCACATCATCAATCACCATGTCTAACTTCTGACAGTGGTAGGACCAGCTTAGGTACTGCAACCAAATTTTTCCACTTCTTTCTATCCTCTCACCCATCCTCCCAGGCATTTCCTCTTGTCAGTGCATCTCCTGCTATACTCCTTCCACCTTATTCTTGGCCTCCCCCATCTTCTTCCATCTCTGGCCATCCTCTCTTTCCTATATAGTTCCATAATGCTCAATCCATCTCAACCGTGTAGTTCCCGTCCTATCGCCTAACTTTTCTACATCTTCCCTCACCTCGGGAATATTATCTCTGGCTGGCTGGCTTTCTTCTCAATCTCCCAGAGTCTAGTCATTTTGTTTGTATAATTAAATTTAACAATAGGTATATAATAGAGCAACGAACATAAACTATAAAAGCAACTAAGTTTACTACATTACTACACCAAAACTATCGACTATTTTGCTCATGACCTATATACAGTATTTTGAAATTAAAATGTAGAAACATTTTTTTTTTTAAAATACTATGTTTGGATACAAATACATACTAATTAAAGTGTATTGCTTAGATATTGTGCTGTCTTCATTTCTGCTTGTGTCCAGAAGTAAAATATGTGTAACTATACTTGTTCCACCCACTATGTATAGCACTTCAAGGAATGTGGTTTCGAAATCCGCAATTATATTTTTAAATATCCAATCTTATTATATCACTATCAACAGTTTAAATAGTACCATTTTTTCATTAGTGATACAAAGTATCATAAAAACATCTCTTTCCATGTGGTTTTATACCAATTGTTTAGAGTAATGTATAATTTCGTTTCTAACCAAAATTCAAACACATTATTCTATTGTTGGTTAGCAAAGGCCTATAACCACAGAGATGAACAAATTTTTATTTATTTTATTTATTTTATTTATTTATTTAACGTCTATCCTATTCAGTTATAAAAACTGATTTACAAAGGAGGACAACTAAATAAATCTAATTACATAGATGCAGAAACAACAATAAACTACATTTTCGTAAATATTTGAAATAGTAGCATTACAACAACAATGCATTTAACAATGCATTTGTTTTATCTTATTATATATATATATATATATATAATCTTATTATATCACTATCAACAGTTTAAATAGTACCATTTTTTCATTAGTGATACAAAGTATCATGAAAACATCTCTTTCCATGTGGTTTTATACCAATTGTTTAGAGTAATGTATAATTTCGTTTCTAACCAAAATTCAAACACATTATTCTATTGTTGGTTAGCAAAGGCCTATAACCACAGAGATGAACAAATTTTTATTTATTTTATTTATTTTATTTATTTATTTAACGTCTATCCTATTCAGTTATAAAAACTGATTTACAAAGGAGGACAACTAAATAAATCTAATTACATAGATGCAGAAACAACATAAACTACATTTTCGTAAATATTTGAAATAGTAGCATTACAACAACAATGCATTTCTCAACAATGCATTTGTTTTATTGGTACTATTATATAATATTCATTATATCTTAAATTAAAGTACCATTTTTTCATTAGTGATACAAAGTATCATGAAAACATCTCTTTCCATGTGGTTTTATACAATTGTTTAGAGTAATGTAAATTTCGTTTCTAACCAAATTCAAACACATTATTCTATTGTTGGTTAGCAAGGCCTATAACCACAGAGATGAACAAATTTTTATTTATTTTATTTATTTTATTTATTTATTTAACGTCTATCCTATTCAGTTATAAAAACTGATTTACAAAGGAGGACAACTAAATAAATCTAATTACATAGATGCAGAAACAACAATAAACTACATTTTCGTAAATATTTGAAATAGTAGCATTACAACAACAATGCATTTCTCAACAATGCATTAGTTTTATCTTATTATATATATATATATATATATATAATCTTATTATATCACTATCAACAGTTTAAATAGTACCATTTTTTCATTAGTGATACAAAGTATCATAAAAACATCTCTTTCCATGTGGTTTTATACCAATTGTTTAGAGTAATGTATAATTTCGTTTCTAACCAAAATTCAAACACATTATTCTATTGTTGGTTAGCAAAGGCCTATAACCACAGAGATGAACAAATTTTTATTTATTTTATTTATTTTATTTATTTATTTAACGTCTATCCTATTCAGTTATAAAAACTGATTTACAAAGGAGGACAACTAAATAAATAATCTAATTACATAGATGCAGAAACAACAATAAACTACATTTTCGTAAATATTTGAAATAGTAGCATTACAACAACAATGCATTTAACAATGCATTTGTTTTATTGGTACTAGTCTGACCGTCAATCGGGAGACCTGGCTTCGACACCCGGCTTAAATGGCTGGTTTAAATTAAAAATTAATTTGCATAGAGTTGGCAGGCATCCCTTCACAATTGTCCTATCCACAACATACCTAGTTCTCCTGAAGAGGGGAATACATTACACTCTATAACAGGTTTCATTCCATCGGATACAATTTTTTTTTATTGTCCCAGGGCAGGTTACCCACGAGAAAATCACTTTTCTTTTCTACTGGAAAATTCCAGCTATTTGAACTCCGTAGTGAGTGAGGAACAACCACTAGGATAGAAGTGGCCGCAACGTGTGACAACCTCTATCGGTTTTAACGTAATGTTGTACGGTGTTCGTTTCCGTGGTTGCGCAATACACGTATGCTATGCATTTACATCCGCGCTATCAAAAGAAATCTAGGGCATACCAACAATATTCTACAGAAATGAAAGGTCTTATCTACGTCTCCATGCTTTTGATTCATAGCATGGGTTGGATTTAACTACATTAACAGTAAAATAACGTATCCTCTTCTACCCTTGATTACTTGAGCCCGTAAATATAGAACACAATGCCAGGAGAACAGAGAAATGTTGATTGCAATAGTTAAAATGTGATTAATTTTCAAGCAAATTGGTAAATAGATGATTACTTCTAACTATATGGTACGCAGAAAGAATGCATGCCAAATAGTGACAAGAATCTGTCATATTACTCAACCCTATCTTCAATTGTCGTAGATTAATGAAGTAACTTTAATTTAAACTAACCGAAACGTTCGTGTGTATAGACAATACTAAGTAATAATGCAATTGTTGTTAACAGTAGTGTACGTAAAAGAGTTTAATATTAAATACTGACCAAATTACTCACCCCTATCTTGAATCATTGTCGTCGATTTATGTAGTAACTTTTTATTAAAACTGACCGAAACATTCGTGAATATAGTCAATATTAATAATGATATTGTAAAAGCGTTTAATATTTATGACTAGAGAGATACGTTAAGTCAACTTAACCAGAAAGTAAAAACGTGCTGTATTTTTTTATTAGTCGAAGTCACCACTAGTAGCTTCAACTTCTATGTAAGCTTGTGCACAATCAGATATTCGAATAAGATGCCAATATCTTTCTGCGCAAGACCATTCTAATTTTTATGTCACAATATTTGAAGAGCTGCACAAACTGAACACCAGTTTCATATGTAAACATTCCTATTATTTCTTGTGGACAATGGTTTTCAAGCGCACATCCACTGGAGAAATCCTCTTCCAACCAACCAACCAACCAACCAACCCCGTAAGTATAATATTACGATCGATATGTGTGTTTCTCGTTAGATTGCATACATTAGTATGTAAACAGATTAGTGTTTACTCTTGCCCGGATAGGATAAACTGCTGTCAATCCTTTTTAACTCCATTGTATCGAAATATTAACCTCTTCAGACTCCACGAAACAATTACTAAAGCCCAATTGTAAGCTGAATTATTATTATACCATTGTTGTTGTTGTCTTAGGGATGATCCCTGGTACAACTATCAAAATGACTCGATAAAAAGTGTAAAAGTTAAATAATACATTGAAAATTAATGCTGTTAATTTTTTTTTGCAATTAAGATTGTGACTGGTATGCGATGTATTGATGTGGTTTAAAATTGAAAACATGTAATTCCTCTCTCTAAGTAGTTATACGAGTTTGTTATTCCCTTACTTAAATTCATATCGACGAGTTTCGAAAGATATTTCAAAATCAAATTTGAAAATAATCTATCTTATTAGGAATTATTTGCTACTACTTGGGCCTACCAAAGTTTACTCAATGCAAACTTCGAGTCGTGTGTAAGGGAATACTATTCAGAAATCAGAACCAGACTATTTCAATACAATAATAAGAGCATTCGAATACAAAACTTATCTAAATAGCTTATAAAATATACAACAATCGTTTTATAATAAAATATAATCCTCCTCCCTCAGTGCACTTCCTCGTCAGTCGTCATAATCTTTGCTGAAAGTGCATTCCAAGGTTTCCTTCAGTCACTAATGCGAATGCTAGGGATTGACTAGGGCCGACTCCGAAACAACGATATTGTACATTCCATTCCAGCTATAAAAGCTCGAATAATACCTATGTCACCCCTATGAAGAAGGAAATTAATTTGTCCTTGGGCAGGTTCCCCTCAAGAAATCTTCAACAATTCCAACATTTTAAATGTATATTTGTTGGTATTTGTTGGTAAATCTTGCACATAATCACAATAATTATGTAGGCATACATTTAAGTAAATAATGTTTTGCCATTAATTTTTATTTTCGAATTGAGCCTACCTATACCACCGTTATACCGTTATTTCCAGAAATGTATTTTGAGTATTTTGAAAATACAATAATTGTTGTACTTTTATATTTTTGTAATTCAACGTTGTCGACGTATTTTCTTGTATTTCAAAATACCGTATTGTGAATATTTTTTTTTTAAATTAAATTTTTGAGTATTTTGCCCAATTCTGTCTCGGGATTCGAAACTCAACCTTCTTGCAAAATAATAACTACGTTCTACTGGCATTTAAAGCCCTGAAAACAGGTTACTGTAGTATCACAAGGCAGACGTGGTAAATGCTGCCACCTAAAGGTTTATCTTGGAAACTGCTGCATGATGGACTGTAATTTCGGTAGCGAGCTATGGCAAGTGCTGTAACCTAGTGAATACTGTTGGAAACATGAGTTTCGAAGCCTCGAGACTGGCTGCTACCTGGTGGCGAATAGTGGAACTAAAAGCATAAAGATCGTTGTTTTCCCACTTCTGTGCTTTATTAGTTATAAAATATTATATTGCAATCACAAGCACGGTACTCTATAGATAAAACTAATATTGTTGCGTTTAACCACTAGTAGTACTGGGTGAAAATGGGATCTAGCTTCTTGTGTTTTCAAACGAGAACTATTTGTTAACAAAAAATCCGGGATACATGACAATAACAATAATAGCCCCATGTCACAGATAATCTGTTATCTGTGCCTATGTTTAAGTGGATTTTTTTTTGCGTCTATTGGGGGCTGCTCCAACCCCCCTGGGCCACAACTGGCAATCAATGTTATCTTCAAATGAATGAATACAAAAAAGTAGTAGTTGTAGTGCATCTTGAGCGCTATTACAGTCACGTTTATGGATAAGCGTTTTTTGTGTATTGAGCCACATATCCTATATTTAAATTTAACTCGAGTTTCCTTTTGCCATTGTTGAGGTATAATTATATTTAAGGCGTATAAAATAGTATTGGCTTCTCTAGTAAAACCATCACAAGTCAGTGCAAATATAAAACTTTCAAATTAACTCCACCGGTCGTGATGTTGTATATGGTCACTTGTAGTGACTCACTACAAGGACATCGGTTCGAATGCCGCATAAGACATGGTTGTCATCTATCACCACTCATCGTCTCGCATCATCATCATCATCTAAAGTAAAACATACACCAAAAGAGCGATTTTCTTGTGAAGTATTTCTTTGATTGCACTGAAATCAACACTGGAATTGCAGTTTATCTCAAATCAGTTTATTACAGGTAAATTAATGTAAACATGAGATAATAATTATGCTGATTGAAAAGACTACACTCAAAAACAGAGTTTGGCCGTTAACAGCTTCTCAGTTAGTTGCTAGCACTTGATATCAATGGTATCTTCACGTAGGTGTAATATATTATCCGTGGTATCTGGGTTATTACTCATTATCTATGCAGTAATACAAAAGCTAACATAATATTGTAATATTGAGACTTAGACTTCGATTGTGTGTATGTAGAACTACTGAAAGAAACAAAATCGAAGCTAATTGTACACCAGAACCCAAACATTCATTTAATTCATTTCACAGAATAACAACACTGTGAATATTGTAGAATTGTAAAAAGCAGAAAACGTTTTCCCCCAAACCCCGATATACCTTCTTCTAATCGCTAGCACTTTTTTGCCCAAATATTGATTGAATATTGATGAATATTGAATTCTCTTACCCTAGCACTATGCGAATTACTAAGAATGGAAATTCTTTACATTCTTGATTTACATTTTGCATAGGCTACATTATCATTCTTGATTTACATTTTGCATAGGCTACATTAACACTTCAATGATGAATAACAACGTAAATAATGTGGATTTTACAACAGACAATAATTATCATAAGACTAGGAAGCTTATTATAAAAAATGAAACTATATAACAGGTAGTAACGTTATAAATATAAATCATTGGACTTTTTCACTGTTAGTTAACAAACTATTTATTTAAATGTGATATTTCGATTTCTTTACAGAAATCTTTATCAAACAAAATTAACAATTAAAAAACCACAACAGACAGGACAAAAAACATTTCACAAATTATTATAAATATGGCTGTGCATTAGTACCAAATTATTAACAAAAAAGTTTATTATGAATAAAAATAAAAAACAAAAAACAGAACATTAAATTGACAAGTTGGACAGTTATTGATGTATGAAATAAAGCTATTGATCTAGTGATGAAATTGATGGACAGAAACTTTTCCAAATGGCTGGATAATTAACACTAGGCACACTGATTGTATTGGCCACACATGAAATCAAACCAGCTTCCTTAATTTTCCGTGTTGTGGCATTAGACTCATGTGCAAGGATTGAAGCGTCTTCCCAATTAATATGATTTTTTCATGATCAATTTCATCACTAGATCAATAGCTTTATTTCATACATCAATAACTGTACAACTTGTCAATTTAATGTTCTGTTTTTTGTTTTTTTATTTTTATTCATAATAAACTTTTTTGTTAATAATTTGGTACTGATGCACAGACATATTTATAATAATTTGTGAAATGTTTTTTGTCCTGTCTGTTGTGGTTTTTTAATTGTTAGTTTTGTTTGATAAAGATTTCTGTAAAGAAATCGAAATATCACATTTAAATAAATATTTTGTTAACTAACAGTGAAAAAGTCCAATGATTTATATTTATAACTAGGAAGCTTCGCAAACGCTTTTTTTAGTCGCGTTGATGGATGAGTTTTTTTTAGTTTTTAGTTTGCGTGAGATATCTTGTCTTTTGCAAGTGCTTTGCTTTGCTGCCTATGCATTGTAGGTAATTGTTGTCAAGTTTCTATTGTTACTTGTCAATTGTTATTACTTTTACCGTAAAAAACTTATATTAAAAGCTTTATTTCTATGGATTCTGGCTAACTTTTTCAACTTTTTCTTTCAAAAGGTACTACATCACCATAACCTTAATGTCCATGTATAATATGAACGTTGTATCCCCACCCGTTTGGTCACAATTGGCCCAAATGGCACGAAAATATCGCACAAAAAATCGGGAAAAATCGTAAAAGTACGATATTCATGAGAAATATTTCTTCGATTGTACACCTCTAAGTTCAGAGATTTCGAAGGTCCTCTCCAATTTTCATCAAGATCGGATATGCCGTTTTCCCGGTAGAGAGCGAACAAACAGACAAAAAAAAAGAACAAAAAAAACACCCGAGTTAAATTTTTTGGTGGTCAATGAAATTGAAGTCTTCGCTTCGCTCATCCAATTAATTCCAAATGTCTACAACGTGGAAAATAATGCGGTTTTGTAAAACTACACATAATCGTATTTATTTATTTTACGCATCTCCGATTCATTTATAACTAGGAAAACGCTAAAGTCCCGCCGCGTTGATGGATGAGCTTTTTTAAGTTTTTAGTTTGCGTGGGATATCTTTACTTTTGCAAGTGTTTTGCTTTGCTGCCTATGCATTGTAGGTGATTGTTGTCAAGTTTCTATTGTTACTTGTCAATTGTTATTATTTTTACCGTAAAAAACTTATATTAAAAGCTTTATTTCTATGGATTCTGGCTAACTTTTTCAACTTTTTCTTTCAAAAGGTACTACATCACCATAACCTTAATGTCCATGTATAATATGAACGTTGTAGCCCCACCCGTTTGGTCAGAATCGGCTCAAATGGCACGAAAATATCGCACTAATAATCGAAAAAAATCGTAAAAGTACGATATTCATAAGAAATATTTTTTCGAGTGTACCCAAAAACAATACACCTCTAAGTTCAGAGATTTCGAAGGTCCCCTCCAATTTTAATTATGCCGTTTGCCCGGTAGAGAGCGAACAGACAAAAAAAAAACACCCGAGCTAAATTTTTTGGGGGTCAGTGAAATTGAAGTCTTCGCTTCGCTCATCCAAAAATACTCATTCCAAGGAACTCAAAATTAAATACTTCTCAAACATGATAATATAATGTGATTCTCTTTAGGTATAGGGAGCGAGGCTCCCTGATAAACGCATATCTTTTCTGTCCGTCTGTCTGTGCGTTGACAAGCGTTGCTGATTATGTTCTTCAAAGTGAATGACACATCACGTTTATAGATTTATTATTTTAAGGGTTTTTAGGGTTAAAGGTATGGAATCCTGGAATTTTAAATACAGTTTCTCGAGTCAAAAAAGAAACCATTCATACCCATTGATGTTTTAAAAGATTTTCTTATAAAGGAAGATTAGAAATTAAAAAATTGTATTTTCACATCCAATTTCGGAATCTCAAATCCAAAATTGAATATTCTCTTCAGTCGTAAATCACTGTATTTTGTTCGTCCCCACAACGCCTCACCATTACTAGCCAAGTGTATTGGAACATTACATAGATTGTCATCGTTAATTTAAAATCCGCTCTCCCAAGTATGCAAGAGTGCTCCCAATGTAATTTCCCACCCTTCCATTGCGGCATAGCGTTTGTTGGTTGTTTTCCCATTAACGTCGCCTGTTGCTAACCACATGCAAATACTAGTACATCCCGCACTCCCCCCCCCCCCCCCTACCAGCGCACACACACCTCCCACCGACACAGCTAACACCCTTCATTTAATTACCATTTCAGACCTCCCACAAATTAAGCGGAGCGGACGTGAATTTGAAATGAACGCGTATTAATTAAAATAGCCGCCAAGCGCAATCATTGCATCCAATTTATGCAATGAGTAATTGAATCACTTGTTAAATTTACTATGATTAAATTCCATAAATTCATAGCTGTAGGAACTCGGCAACGCTGAAAATTTAAAAACGCTAATGCCCGATAGCTGGAGTTTGAAATTTTGTCTTTATTCTGTATTTCGAAGCACGATTTGGGCTTTGCCAGAAAGCACTCTTGCAAAATCTTCTGTAATCCCTTGAAACATAACTCGAGAATTAGCTCATTAGCATTGCCACTAAGTCTCGAACATTAATTCTATCTCATGCTTGTTACGATGTCCTTTAAACCTTGAAGCTCGAACTATTTCCAATATGATTTACAATATCTTAAAGTCTCCAAAAGTGGAGAAATCTGGAAATCTGAAGAAAACTGTTTCCTGTGGTGACGAGTGTTTGCAAAAATAGAATCCCTTGTTTTAAAATAATTTGATAGGGGTGTACAATATACTTACGCACCATGGATCACCGGGGTATTGTATAATTTCGCGATACGATGCAGAGATTGCCAATACGCGTGTGGTTATTATGTGGATGACGGTTACACAAATAACTATTTATATGACCTTAGGAAAACTTTGGAAAAACTTTCAGTTAGGATTACCGTTGGCTGGACTGGACTGCAACGACTTCTTTAAGGTCTCACACGGCGTATGTAACATCCGGGAGGCCACCAGTTTCATACCAGCCATCAGCAGTCCTGACAAAAAAAAATCCCGTCTTACATGCGTTTTAAGCAAATTTCTGTTCGCTCGGCCGACTGTCACCACAGTTGATTGACATTTGGAGAAGTTGTCACGGACAAGTAAACATAGGGTTCTACAGCAACACTTTGCAAGAAATTATTTGTAAATAATTTTTAAAAAATAATCTGGTTTTTGGATGTCTTTATTTTGTTAAAAAGTCCAAAAAATACCATTTTCGTGGATTGATCCTGGTTGAATTACATAATATATTGAAAATGTACGACTGTGGGGCTGTCCGTGTAAACTTTATTGACAACTAGCGAAAAGCTATGTGCCAACTACCAAAATATGTGTCCTATTCCCTTGAACATTCCTTCTTATAACTCCCCAAACATCCCAAATACTATCTACTTCACTAAAGAAGGGTCATTGATGTGTACCCTACAGCGGTCATTTCTAAGATTTATTTCACCTTTTTCGGTTATATATTAATGAATTAATTAGTGAAGAGATTTTCCTTTGAATATTAAAAATGTTCATTCAGTAGAGTGCCAAACAAAATACGAGTGAAACGAAACACCCTGCCAGCTCGTTCAGACAAATCGATGCATATAATCGTGTACTAATGCCTTCATTAAAATGTTTTCGCGTGAGAAGATACTGAATAGTGGGGAAACAAGCATTATAATTGCATATTCCAGGGGTAACACTATTCAGTATTTACTATTCAGAACTAAATACAAGCGACTAGTGAGGGTGCAGTCGAACCAAGAGGCAATAGAAGTCATACCTCAAAGGGGTTTTTGTATGTCAACTCGGTAATTATCAAGCATTTCTATGTTGCTTTATAGTCGATCTATGTATATCCAGGGGCATAATTAAATCGGGTATGACGGAAAACTTTTCATTTTGTAGCTGCTGATTTTTGTTGTTCATCTGTGAAGGTATCATATTGATTCATTGATTGAATGATCCATGACCATGAGCAAATCAATCTCATTCAATGAATTATCAAAGTTATGTGCAGAAAATGTAAAGCTAAATACAGTTTTAGTTTATTCACTTTTATATCTGCTGGTATTGGTAATAGGACATCATGTGCATTTTTAAAATAAAAATAAAATAAAATAAAATAAAGAAATCAGCTTTAGAATGTATTTATTACGTACAAAACCATATTCTTTTTATTAAGGGTGGCCGCTGTAGGAGGGTACACATCAGTTTTAATCGGTTTGACCCTCTTCAGGTGAGTAGCTATTGTCACGAAGCGCTTATCTCGGGAATATATTATAATAAAACATATAAAGTATACTACAGAAGCGCTTATAACATGTAAAATATACTATAGGAAGTATACTAATGATGCTAATAAGATAAATTCTATTTCACACTAACACACTTACTTGGTACAAGTAGGATCACGCGCGGAGGATTCATGCGTAGGTTCATTTGACCTCAGCAACAGTGAACTTTAGGATACAAGTACAGACAGGAGGCTTATCTAGGTGCTAGCACGCACGTGCTAGGGAGAGGAAGGACAATACGTCACAGGCACAGGGGTATTAAAGAGCTGGAGGCCTAGCTCGGCATTCTGAAGACAGATACAGGGTAATGAATTAGTTCGAGCATCGTGTCTGCTCCTAACTCACAGCCTATCTTACTGGTGGGTCTTAGTGTTGCACTGTGGTTGACACTAAGCCCGAGCATAGTCAAAATAAGCTGGTTATCGACGTCCGCTCTCCGAACCTGATAGGTAAGTACCGTGCTATTGTGTACTTTACCTGTTTGCCATGCTACAATCATCAGATGTTTATCTGATGTGTTATTGGTCCAATTTCCAATCCTCGGGGCACGATGTGGCCCAAGAAACCCCTTAGTAAACCCTCCGCCTTTTAAATTCCCCCTCCCATTAGACTGACAAATTTTTGGGGAATTAAATTGTTAAAGGTTCCGAGTTACCATCCAACTCGTTTTGATACCTCTTTCATCCACCTCATGACACTATATAGGTTATTAGGGTGTCAAGGTAATTATGAATGGAATGTCCAAAGGCTGTTTAAGAAGACTCAATCCCAACGACTGAAGAACACCTTCGTAAAAACTTTAAGTAAGGATTGCCGGTCGTGGGATTCAAACCTATGATCTCCCGGATCACAGTCTAACGAGATACGCATGAAAATTTCTGTCCTACACGCAACGGACAGCGTAGAGTTTGATCATGAACAATTTTTCCGATTAGCAATATTAAAAACTACCTAACTACTTACTGTGGATTTAATTATAATTATTATGTCCTCGTCTCCTTAGTCTTGGGGTTTGAGTAGAAGGCGTCCTGGGAACTGGAGTCGGCTACAGACTTAGTCGAGTTACCACGAAACCCAATATCAACCCTACTATCTCTTTTCTACTTGATTTTGTACAACTTTTTTGACTGAATAGGCCTAACGCATAATCAAACCTAATTGACTGGTATTTTACTAATTATTTTTTGAAAAGGTCGCTTTCTTGACGTTTTTGTCGCAACCAATATTTTATCAGTATTTTTGGTCTAGTATGACTTTTCGCTAGCAAAACCTTTATTATTTTATAACCTCATCGTTGTCACTATGCACATTTTTTGTTTCCGCCAACTTATTTGCAAGGGATGTTGCTTTTCCGAGCCTGTCATGACTAGTGGCTATACAGTGATAATGATAATGATATCCTACCATACTTGAAGCGAGAGGGAGGTTGGACTGCTAACTTAGTTTTTAAGCTGAAATGAGAGAAGGCTGTATGATATTGATAGATTGCATAGTTCTATTAACAACGTTACTATGGTGACGAAGTTTAGGTGGCAGTATTATTGGACTCCATCAATCTTCAACTACGGCGAAGTTTGAATGCTTCTTATCTGGTACATGCGACTGCGATCCCTCTTCTACAGGATCCGTTTGAGTTCGTCTTAGCTCTAGGAAGTCTATAGTGAAAGCCATCTCCTCAGAAAGCAATTTCCTTCCTAGTGTGCCGCCCTCTCCACACTTGATAAGATAACTTAGAACCATTTATAGCAGAATCTAGTTTGCTCATCCACGTGTTGGCCTTGTTGAAATATCAAACCGGAGATTTAAGTACGAAACCTTATTAAAATTATCTAATGAATAGCGTTGTATAGGAACTGTCTACAACTTTCATCTCCTGAACCATCCTACCTAATACGAAATTTCAAAAAAGGG